>RDSH01000177.1:0-40913 GCA_009428295.1 Tilletia walkeri
CGAAGGTCATGTTGGCAGCGGCCAGGAAGGCGACGATGAGGAGGAAGAAGGATTTGTTGATGTTCGTCATCTTGAGACTATGAGTTGCTTGTGCTTGATGGTGCTGGGTATCTGATCTGGTTGAAGGACGATGGGGGTATTCGTGAGAGAAGTCGTGAAGAAGAAGAGACGAGTCGTGATCGTAAGAGAGCAAATGAAGTGGATGTTGGAGCCTGAAGAGAGAAGGAAAGGTGGGGAGAGGATGCGAGCGGCAGCCTTCTTATAGGCTTCAGTAAGGATAGGCATTCAGAAAAGGACGAGGTTGGACTGATGCAACGCAACCTGAAGGGGAGAGATGAGCACAGAGATGGTCGAAAGAGCAGCGTCGCTTGGAACCTTCAAGAGGGCGAGGTGCAAGGCACATTCGTATGAACGACCGAATGGGGAACCTGTCAGACCAATCAGTTCGAGCAGAAGTATTCTCCGCTTGGGCTTTCCGTGGTACCATTGGCCGTGCGCAATCGTTGCGACGTCTCACTTGCAACCCCGGCTTCTCATCGGCGAGGAGTGGTGAAAAGAAGATGGTAGAGTGGGGGAGGTCGAGAACAGAGAGAGATTCATGCTGGAATGAGAAGAAAAGAATGGATCTCAGAGTAAGATGGAGACCAACCAGTGAGCGAATCGTCCTCGGTTCGTGAAGACCGAGACCAACCCGTCTAGCATCAAGCATGGCCTGTTTCCATAAAGATAAAGGGAGATTGTAGGAAGGACTGAGCAAGGATCAGCGCGTCAAACTGGGGTACAACTGGCTGTTGCCAACTTCGAACGACTGCACAGAAAATCGTCCAGCATCGGCCTTAGAGCGGCGATCTCGACACAGTCTGACCTGTCTGCGGGAAGACGCAAACAAAAGGAAGGGGTCGGGAAGAACATTCAGCGTTCGACGTTCAGCGTCCAGAGCTCTGATGCCTGATGCGAGATGCAAGGTGTCAATTGTTTGCGTCAATGGTCGCTCGAAGCAAAGGCCGAGGGCAAGTGCGACCTAGGTAATGCAGCAGAGGATAAAAGGTCGAGCAGGGAGCACGGTGAACGATGAATGATTAATGATGAATCGAGCTGCCTTTGTTTGGTTCTGCAGACTCACCTGTTGTCGATCCGAAGTTTGAAAGGCCGATAGGATGATGTTCGTTAAGCGGGTGGATGCTGAGGCGCTGAGGCTTGAGGCTTGAGGACGAATGGGGAAAGGAAGACTCGGAGACGAGAGGCGAGCAGAAGGTGAAGTGCTGTTCCTTGCTTCATTCTGCAACTTGCCTCAGATCAAGATTAGGTCCTGTTCATTGTTCATACTCCGAATTCGTCGAAGCTTATTTGCTGATTTGTTTGTTGCGCCGACTCCGTTTGTTTGTTGCATGTTGCAGACTGCAGTTCGCGTAAAAGCCACATGTGTAGACCTCGAAGACCAAGACCTGCATGAGGGTCAAAATGATACGTTCAAGAGCGAAGCACATCCTCCAACTTCCAAGTCGACCGGAAATCCAGCAGCCAGGTTGCATTTTGTCTGTCTGCAGACATATTTTGCAACATACTAGTTACATACGTTGATAACTTCGGTGGTGGTTGGTATCGAGGGCCTGATCCGTTAATTGTGTTTGGTGTTGAACACATCGTTGAAAGGTGGGCCGGGGGAGGCGAGAGACGCTTACGACATCGTCGGAAAGGGTTGGCGGAAGTATTCGCAGGGCAAGACTTGTTACGTAGCAATGTGAAGGCAAAGGGAGCATGGCAGCGGGTGTACGAGCAGAAGGCAAAAGGTCGGGCAAGGTCATCTTAGTTTCCGAACAACCAGATAAATACGCCGCGAGAGCGTGACTTGACGGGGATAATCTCCCAGAAGAGCGCTTCGAGCTCTGTTGGTGGCGGTAGAAGCAGTTGATGAGCACAAAGTTTTCCAGCCCAGAGCCTTATAGCACCGCATCAATATCAAATACTCACGAATAAAGAAGCCGGAGCGAATGAAAGGCGCGCAGACTGTACAAAGCAACGTCCACATCGTCGAGTCAGCATCTTCTCGAAAGCAAATCCCACCCAAGGGTCACAAGCAGAACTCACACAATGGCGCGACAGCGAGGAAGAAGCTGTGGAGCATGATGACGGCCAGGAAATTTGGGATCTTGTTGTTGATCTCTGGGTATCTGCGCTTGAACCATGTAGTTCCGACCCTGAATAGTACAGACAGCGTCGAAAGGAACAGCTCGTGGGGTGAGCATGGTCCTGCTATAACGGCAGAAATTGGCATTACTCACGTTGCAAAACCGTTTATGAGGAAGAACAGGAACTACATCAAAGAGATGGAATCATGAGACGCGTCAATTTGGATGAACAGATTTGACTGGTTAGTGCCTAAGCATGCGTGGCATGTGGCGGACTCACGTTCTCTCCATTTGCGAATCCGAGGGTGTGGTACGTGATATGCTCGTGGAAGATTCCCTGCAAATGATACGACACAAGCTACTTGTGAGCAGACCGAATCACTTGGAACGACGCGTCTAGACACTCACACTGCACGCAAAGGTCAAAATGGCTGAGATAGCCTTCGACGCAAACTTCTTGCCTCCCGTGCTTGAAGAGGTTGACGACGAACCATCCTTGGTTTTCCTGGACTTGTCATCGCCGGAAGTAGCACTGGACAGCCGAAGCTGAGATGTCTCGCGGCGACGCGCAGCGCTAACCTTCTCTGATCCCACACCCGAGCTCTTTGCACTGCCGTTCTTGTGGCTCACTTCCTCGTCCGTCGTCTCGGCGTACTCGGTCTCGGAGAGGCCGTCGAAGTGGCCACGACGCAACAAGGCCTGCGCAGCGACTTTGTTTCCGTTGAGTGCTTTGGCAGCCATGATTTTGCGGTCTACTTGCTTGCGGGCTGCCTTGTGGCCGCCAAAAACGACGCGGTGTAGCACGCTTGCGATGGCGCGATTCCAGTGAGACCTGAAGAGAACGAACCACGACGCGTGAGGATTTTCGAATTGGCAAAACAAAAGACGCCTGGCATATAGACGTGAAGTACTCACCAGAAGAGGCGAATGTTTACTGTTCCTAGGGGGTTTTCACTGGATGAATGCGCGGGATTTGCCAGAGTAAGAATACATGCGCTGACACTCCCGAATTCCGCCGCTTTCTCCGAGGCTTACTCACAACATATCTGCCATTTCCACACCAATTATGATGCCCATCAAGCTGAGAAGACCGTCACAGATGGCCTGGCAGGCACGGGAAAGTGGAAAAGAGGTAGATAGTGAGCATACGTCTGGCAAAGAGCTTTGAAATCAGTGAAATGGAGCTTACCGCGAGTGCCATGAGGATGGACATGCCCAGGCCGTAGCTGTAGCAGTGGAATGCGAGCTGGGACATATTCCTAGTGAGCTCATAGGGGGGAACGATGTAGAGCGTGGATATCAGGATGGCGAGCTCCACGAGAACCTTGGGCATTCGCTTGAGATTCTGGAGACGCGGGCTGCGCTGGTAGCCTTCTTTCTCTGTGCGCGCGGCGATCTCGTCCAGCTCCAATGGGAACGCCCAGATCTGGGCAAAGAACTGGAAGGGATGCCATGATTCAACTTCTTCCACGGGCCGGAGCATGAAGACGTCCCAGATGAGGAGTGAAGAGCGGAATCCGAGGGCAGGTTTGAAGAAGTCGAGCAGCATGGCGCCCGACTGCGGAGTCAGCATGGGCCAGAGGAGGAAGAGGGAAATGAACCCGAGAGTAAAAACCCATTTTGCGGCCTTATTTCGCTTAGCGGCGAGGTGGTAGGCGAAGTAGGCCAGCGCACCCGTGCCAATGATGAAGCCTAGAGATTGGAGCAAGGAGAAGAGAGCTTCCCAAAGGGGATACCGCGCCTGGTTGTACTCTGTGATCTTGAAGCCTCCGCGTTTGGCGAGATTAACGATGGGATCCGAGTGGAAGAGCGGGATGCCCAGCACTTTGGAGTACGCGCGTTTCTGGGTGAAGAACGAAGCCATGGTATGCTGGAGATTCGATGCGCGTCTGTCCTCCAATCGTTGTTGTGGTCGTCAGCAGGAAGGATGGAGAGGGAGAGAGGGAAGACTTGATATATGCGTCCCATGTCCAGTGCGTCATCGGGCTGTTTTCACGGCTGCTTCGAGCCCTCGGCGACTTGCGAGTTCTGTCCTGCAGCATCTCGTCCCTGCGCATGTACATACATGTTCGCGTCCGTTCTTGTTAGCCGGCGCTACCGACGCTTTGAGGTCGAGCGTCGACCGAGACCCAGGCTACGGAACAGGCCGACGAGATCTTGTCTCACGCGGAACAAAGTGCGAGTGAGCGTCCGAGCGTTGCAGCCGCCCCGACCTCGTCTCCATCTCGCTTTCTCCTCCAGACCGAGCTCAGTCAACTCACAGGCAGCCCCGAGCATGTGCCACAGTCTGCGGATCAGCCAGCTCATGAAGCCGGGGGCCGAATTTGCTCGTGAGTCCCTCATCGGAGGACGGGACGCGCAGCGGCTGGGGAGGTCTATTTTTGGTATTCTGCTCTTACATCTTCGTTTCCGAAGCGGCCGAACCGGCAAGACGAGAAACGAAGGGGACGAGGGCGAGGGCGTACGATCCTCCACAGCTGGCAAGGAGGCACAGGCGAATACTCGAATGCGGTCCACAACGGCGATGAAAAGAGTAAGATGACATTCAGTCTGGTGCACAAGGTCATCCGCGCGGGAGAGGCAAGCTGAGAGAAATCGCAGGGTTGCTCGATGTATATTTATGCGACCCTTGACTAATGACTTTTAGAAGCCCGTGTAAAGAAATGATTGGAAAGGTGACAGAGAGCGTCTGCGGCCTGAGGACAGCGGAGCGGATAGGAATATCACTGCGTACGTCGTGCAGCTGGCTGGCACTGGTGTAGATAGCGCGAATGGGAAGAAAGTGTGAGAATAGGTGGGATGGTCTGGAAAATGGACGTCCAAAAGCGAAGGTGAAAAAGATGAGGAAGGATGGGGAAGGGTGACAGAGTGCTGGGTGACGAGGGTGACAAATAGAGAAAATTTGGGTAGAGTCTACCGGTTCTGGGTCGGTCAGGTGCTCACTCCTGCAAGGAAGAAGTCGGGCGGCCACAGACCGGGCCCTCTACGGAGGAAAGGCCTTTCAGGCACGGCGAGTGCAGCGAGGCGTCACTGTCGACGTCCTGGTCTTCTTGACGGTGACCGTCGCACCTTGGACAGTCTTCGTCGATGATGCACGGGTGACAGTGTTGGTCACCGTGAGCGTGCGAGCGGGCCGAGAGACCGTCTTCGTTCGTGTGACCTTTGCGACGATCTCGGTGCTGACCGCAGACGCAGTGACGAAGCGGAACTGGGTGTTGGTCATATCTGTAAAATGGTAAAAAGTGGACATCAAATTATGAGTATTTTGGCCTCTGTCTTAAGCAGAGTAGGGGGTTGAGATACGTACCAGTGGTAGTGACAGCAGCCAGGGTCTGGGTACCGCTAGCGGCCTGGGTGACCGTAGTGGTGGAGCCAGTAGCGGTCACCGTGGTGGGGTGCACAGGGTCCGTGAATGTTGTAGTCGCATCCGACAGCGTGGTCGTAGCAGCGTACGAGACGCCAGCGGCAGCACCAACAGCTTCGCGCTTCACAACAGGTGCAGCTGTAGGAACGGTGCGAACAACAAAGTCCTCGTCCTCCTCGTCGAGAGATCGGCGGCACGGAGTCGGCTTGAGTGTCTTGGTAACCCGCTTCACGACAGTGGTCGTTGGGGCTTCCGTTACGGTTCGAACGCCCGACCGCACCGTGCTGGTGATACGCTCCGTCGAAGCTCGTGGGCGTCGAGTCGATGTGATCGTAACCTTCTTCGCATCCGCAGCCGTAACGACGGTGGTCTTGGTGAAAACGGTCGCAGTCGCTACGTCCTTAACGTGCTTGAACACTGTGGTGGTGGGCTGGTAAAAGTCGGTGATGACCGTCTTGGTGGCAGTCTTCTCGGCAACCGTCGTGGTCAAGGCGTAGTTGGTAGCAGTGTGTCCATATACAGTGAGAGTTGCGCCGGGCGTGATGGGAGAGGAAGGAGGTACTGGCGTCACGTTGGTATCGCTGCCATTGGGAGTGCCCTCAGTGGCATCCTTATTGTCGACACACTTCTGCGAATCTGAGTATCGTATGTTCTGTTCAATAACCTTGGTGAGAATCTTGCAAAAACAAAGTAAGGGAACTCACAAGTGCCGGTTGAAGTCAGCGCTAGGAGGAGAAAAAGATGATATGGGGGCAAGTTCGTATTCACGATTAGCACAGGCTATGGACCGATATCCAGCAAAAGGATCCACAGACTTACCAGCATCGATGTACTGAACAATGACCGCATCAGTGTTGAAGCCTTTCATGGCTTTCTCCAAGTCGATGAAGAGGTCCTTCTTGCACTCCCCGTTGGCGTCCTTGTTGTAAATGCAGTACGGGCCCGACTGAACGTGCAAGAGGCCTGAAAGTGTGATCGGAGTCACAAGGCGAAGCTTAGTACGACATGTCACCGTTGAGAGCTCGACGGAACAGGTTTGGCCTTCTTTCTGAATGTCGGCAACGATGGGGAGGGGGAGATGTCCAGTATTGACAGGACAATTGGGAAGTTCCGATTAAGTATCGAGTACCCATGTCGAGCTGAATACGGACAAAGAAACGTACCTGATCGAATGTGATTTGGACAGTGTTGGTGATTGAGCTAGATGTCTCTGTTTCTGTGCCCATCGTGTTAGAAACGTCCCAATGGGCCTCCGATGTTCGGGCATATCTGAAGGAACATGACAGGCATGATGCTTTGTGTGAGCGCTAGCACATATGTGTATATGAGCTTTAGAGAGAGGACTACTCACTCGGCGTGACCCTTGGCAACAACTACACCCTCGTAACCGAATTCCACACCACCGCTGAAGGTCGAACTGAGACTCTCTCCGGCCGAGGAAGTGCGCTCCGTGGAGACTGTTGTGGTCAGTGTGGTTGCTTGTTGAATGGAGACCTGGACCTCTCCACCGTCTGGTGATGAGGAGATACAAAGAAGCGAAGGAGGAGGTTTGAGAGTTAGCAAGCGATATTCTCGGATAAGGAAGTCGTCGGAGCACATACCGGCCATGGAACCGTGAGCATCAAAGCGCGCTAGGCTGCACTCTCCCTTGTCGAGAATGGTGCTTACAGCCTGGGTGACGTTGAGACAGATTTGGGCCCGAGGCAATCCCTGATCCTCAACTTCGAACTCGCTGAGTGGTGACCAGTACCATGTGGTAAAATCAACGCCTTCACGACGGTCCATCGAGCCGCGGCGGTAGCCGGAAAACCAATCCTCGAAATCATCCCATACAGATCCACCACCACCACCGCCGCCCCCATTGTCCCCGCCAGTGCTTGGCGGAGGAGGCTGGGAAGGTTGAGAGTCATCGACACCCGAATCCCAATAACCGTAGTCTACTCGCCAGTTCCCGACTGTGCGACTGAAATTATGCGGGCTCTCCGGGTTGCGGAAGGTTTCGAGATCGAACATGGTCATGCCCGGTTTCAGCTTGTCGAGGATCTCGGTGTTGGTGTAGTTGACAAGAGCGGCAATCTGTCGGTTCGTGAGACTTTCCATGATGTCTTTCTTGACCAAAGCACGGCAGCTCGTGGCGATGCCGCCGCGCTGGACGAAGTTGTTTGCGTGCTCCTGAGCCATGTCGCGAACCGCGGCCTCGATGGCACGGTTGTTGAGATTGGCGACGTGGGAGCGAACGGAGCGGAGAGAATCATGACCCTGGATGGCGGCCAGAGCGGGGACTACGGAAACGAGAGAGAGAAGGAGAGAAGTGAAAGAATGAAGCTGCATCTTGGTGGCGAGCAGCGAGCGCTGAAGGATAGTTGGAAAAGGGCGAAGTTGTTCTGGGAAGAGAGAAAAGAATGTCAAAGACGACGGAAGGTCGTAGGAATGGTGACTGGAAGATAGCGAGGGGACGGGAGTAAGAGAGGTGGGAGAGAGGTTCAGCAGATCACGATTAGGAATCACCACATATATAATACATGTATATATGTATTCTGGAAAGGGGCAAGGAGTAAGAGCAGGAGAAAGGGTACGCCTTCTCGTAATAACTTGGGAGCGCTTCACCTCCTTTCAAGAACTTCGTCCGGTGTCTGAGTATCCAATCTACACGCAGGTACGAAGCCTCGTCGGTGTTGGAGAAGCGCCGTGGCTCATGCAGAGGTGGATCAAAAGATCGGATCCATGCATGCTGATGGAGGTCGCACAGCAGTTGTAGTCGCCGCCACGCTGCTTCGCCAGCATCCTCGATTATCGTTGCGTATATTGTTCGACCACCTGCGGTCCCGCGGACCCTGGAATTTTCTTTGAGGTCGTGGTCTCAATAATTGCTTTCCTGACGCCCTCCTGGCTTGCCGGTTGTCCCTGGAGTACATCGCGCCGAACGCTGAAAAAGCCAGGAAGTATGTAGGACGGTACACGAGAAGTCGTCAGCTGGGCGTCCATTGTTAGCTGTATGTACTCAAAAGGGGAATACAGAAAGGTGAGAAAGGGCCAGGTCAGAGTTGCTGGACGCTGGACTGCTGGACGTACCTGAGTCCGCCTGGTGCTAGGCCCTGGAAGGAAAGGAGAAGGCTTCTGTTCCAGATGCGTAACAGGATAAAGTCCGACCACTCCCTGAAATTGAGACTAACTGTGGTACACGATTCACACAGCATACAGCAAGTTGTACTCACAATAAGCAGCCATAAACCGATCGTTCCGTCAATCCTGCCTCCGCCTGCCGCCTGCTTTTGTTGTTCGTGACAGGCAGGCACGAAAAGGATCGCCCGCGTCCCGCGAGCGCCACCCTTGCCAAGAGCGCCACTGCAGACGGACTCTACATATCTTGTATGGGCTCTTACGCCTGGCAGCTGGTACGCGTGTGAGAAACGTGTCGCAGGAGTGTATCTTGTCGGCCGTAGGAGACAAGTCGGGTCTCGGGTCTCGCAGTGAGTCAGTCAGTCTCGGATCTTTCAAAATCAGATTTTGGAAAAGAGCGAAGAGCCAGCAAGCATGAAACCGTGAGAGCACCGGCAGTCGGAAATCACGGAACCTGCGCAGGGCAACGTGTGAGTGACCAAGCGGCGAGTCAGTCAACTGCTGACGACCACCACACACGCAACGATCGCTTCAAGAGTACGCATAATGAACGGCGAAGACGACTTCATCCCATTCTTCTCGGGCAGAGGTCGGGGTCGAGGACGTGGCGGCGGCGGTGGAGGAGGCGGTGGCAGCCGAGGTGGCCGAGGACGTGGAGGTGGGAACAACGACGCTGGTAGAGGTCGAGGACAAGGTCGCGGGCGAGGTAGAGGACGCGGCGGTGGCATCGGAAACAGTGGTGGCGGTGGCGGTGACAGCGGTAGCACGGGTGGAAACTTTGCTGGGGACAGTCGCGGTGGCCGGGGCGGTCGTGGTCACGCATTCAGTGGTCCTGGCAGAGTTCTCCAGAGCGGTTCCAACGATTCTGGCGCCCCAAATCCTCACGGTCGAAGAGCCATGGGCTTCAACTATGCAGCTCTTCAAGGACGTCGCGCAGAAGGCACCAGTGGGCCTGGCTACACACCGCTCACTGCCGCCGATGTGACTAGCGCCAGTAGGGGAAACCACCAGCAACGCTCTGCTACTAGAGGCAGAGGCGCGTACTCGACTCCACAGCAACAATTTCAGCCACCGCGGGGTCCACGCGCTCATGAGCGCATCATCGAGGGCGAGGACCTTCAGATAGGGCGCACAACAACCTTCCGATTCTCGGACAAGAATAACTCGTCAGGCAGCGGAAAAGGTTATGGAAGTGGTGTCCTATCTGCCTTTGGGCGGAAGGCGAATCGCAACACGAACTCGCTCGCAGAACAGCCTCTCGTCTTCATCCCTGCAACCGGCGATTGGATCAACGGCGCGTTCGTTCCATTCAAGGCTGGTGCTGACATTAAACACCTTCTCGGCAAAGAGAACGCAGACGACAAGGACAGAGATAAGACTGATTTGGAGCGACCCACGAGTCCGGAGACGGAGTTGTTGAAGGCTGAGGCGGCAAGACCGCCAGGCGCGGGACTCGGATATGGACGCGATAAGGCTCAGCATGGAGCTGATCGAATTGCGGCGACGAGATCAGCCGCCAATGACAACATTGAGGAGGAGGACAACGTAGATGAGGCCCCGGCTCAGTCGCGGGTCGAGCGCGAGCAGGAGGAACTCGCCATGCAGAAGCGCCAAGAGGCCGAAGTTCTGCTGCAGGAACTGCTACGCGAGTATGCTACCGCGCCGCCTGATGGCCGTCCGTCGCGTACATCGGAAACCTTGCACTCAAACGACAGCGGGGCACGCAACGGCAACGTCGATGGGGCAGACCACGATGTTCTTCCCTTCCACATGCAACCACCGCCGTTCCAGCGAGCAGAGATGCCTCGCGCACAACCTACATTTGCCTCCGAGGACGATGAAGAAATTATTCTCGTAGCACCGTCTACCGCTGAACCTGTTTCAGACTCGGGGTCCTCAACCACGGAATCGGTGGCATCGATTGAAGAAGTCGAAGTTTCAATTCACACAAGCGTCGCGGTGGTCGTTCCGGAATCGATACCGACTGCCGAGCCGGACAGCACCCCTGCAGTAGTCGAAGCGACCCAAGACGCCCCAATGGAGGAGGCTTCGAAAGCGGAAGTTTCCGTGCCGAAGGCGGCAGAGAAAGAACAGGCCGAAGAAAGCGACTCGGACGAGGAGGCGACCGAATTCGACCTCAGCGCGATGCAATCGTTCGTCCGTAGTATGGATGGCCAGGCTGGAGGACGCGCGATGGATATGCTCGACATCGCTGTCGAAGCGCGCATACAGGCTGAGGAGGAATGGCTCACTGATGAGACGGATGATGAGGAAGAAGATGTGAGCTCTGCTCCGTCTGATGCGCCTCAAGCCCGCGGTAGAGCAGGGGACGAGCAGCGAGGGGAAGAGGATCAGGATGACGAGGAAGACGACTCAGCATCGGAAGGCAGCTCTGCGTTCGTCGGCTCACTCGCTTCGGAACGTTCTTCGGATGTCGCTGCTGAGGCGCTCGGTCGACAGCGCCTGATCGAGCAGACGAAGCGACGAGAGGGGAAGCGAAATGCGGGTGCAGCTGCAACGGGCACGCCTAAGAAAAGTGCTAAGCCTGCGCTGGTTATGGATGAAGATGAGGAGGAGTATGATGAGGATGGGATCGAGGTGCACTGGGGTGACACGGATGATGAGGACGAGGATGGAGAAGACTCCGAGGATGAGGATGAGGATGAGGATTCGGATGAAGAAGACGAGGACGAGGACGAGGACGAGGACGAGGACGAGGACGAGGACGAGGACGAGGACGAGGACGAGAATGAGGAAGATGAGGAAGATGAGGAAGACAAGGGCGATTTCGTTACATTCGGGAAAGGGTCTAGCTCCCGGAACTTCTCTTGGAAGAAGTCAGACGAGGACTTCCTGCGTCAACTGGAGGTGGGTCAATCTTCTCGTAGCATTGATACCTGAGAATACAGACGCTGACCCAGAATTTCCGGTGAAACATCACAGATCTTCGCAGACGAGGATGATGGCAAGCTGACGCGGAAGGAGAGGAGACACAGAGACCGGCTCTACAAGGCTATTGAGCGCGGGGAAGTTTTCCTTGGGAATGACCTTATGGAGGTCGATGAAGGTGGAAGCGAAAAGCTTAGCCGGGATGCCATCAGTGAGTCGGGCTTTCTGTAGACGCACGTCTTCAGGCATTTTTCTGATAGTCTTTTTGTCTGCCCTACAGAACGCCAAAAGGGCAAGATGCGGCATGTCGGTGACGAGGACATCTGGGCGGCTGCTCTCCAGGATCAGTGGAACAAGGACAGGATGAAGAAGGCAACCAAGAAAGCACAGCGTCAAGCGGAGAGGGAGGCTCTGGCGAACAGTCCCTTCGTCGCCTCACATGGTATCAACCTAAGTGTTCGCAAGCTCGGAAAGAAAGCTGCGAAAGCTGCGAGAAGAGCCGAGAAGCGGGCTGATCGTTCGTCCAGGAAGGAGAGCGCTGCGCTCGGGCTCGATGAAGACGACGATGACGAGCCGGCTTTCGCGTACAAATCTACCTCGGCAGCGTTCCGAGCTGAGGATCACGCCCTCGGCAATCGTTTCGCGAACAACTTGGTCGAGCTGAACGAGCAGATCCTCCTCTTCGTCCGCGATACGGGAAAGACGACGCTGAGCTTACCGCCCATGGAGAAACGTGCGCGTGCTCGGGTCCATGAGCTTGCGAACGCGTATAACCTCGTGTCGAAGAGTACGGGTACGGGAAATAATCGGTACTCGATCCTTACGAAAGGGAAGGCTAGTGCGGCCTTGCGCGGGATCAATCAGCGGAAGGTGAATTGGATCGTCAATGGTGCGCTGAGTGGGGGGAGCTTTGGGTTGCGGCCGAAGGGAGCGGGAGGGAAAGGAAAGGGTAGGGATGGGCCTGGTGGGGCTGGACGAGGTGCACCCGCGCACGCGAGCAAGAACCAGGAAGGCGCTCAAGTTGGGTTTGGCGCTGAGAAGATCGGGGAGGAGAATGTTGGGCATAAGGTGAGTTCTCTTTTTGGTCTGAATTCATGGAGGTGCTCTGCTCTGACCACGTTTGTCGGTTCCAACGAACAGTTGCTCAAGATCATGGGATGGAGCGAAGGTACTGGAATTGGCATCATCGAAGGGGGGGCTGAGCCGATTGCTGCCACTGTCAAGACACGCAAGGGCGGTCTTGGCTTCTGAATTGATGCTGTCTGTGCCCAACTTAGGTCCATCAACAAGCTGTATTTTCTTGGACACCTCAGAGCCTTCTACCGCATCTTGTGTAAAGAACAGTTCTTTTCCCCTGAATAGAAGATATTACATCAGGGTCCGCTGAACTCCGCGCTCGAATGTGCCGGGAATTCCACCACTCTCGATAAGCTTGCTGAGGAAAAGCTCGTCGTTTGCAGCTGCGGGATGACATATTGAAGGCAAGGTCAGAAAGCTGCGTTGGAGGCAATTCTACACGTTCGAAGGACAAAGTACTTACGAGAGAAGATGCCACGCTCTTGCTTGATGCAAGAAAACAGGGCCCCCGCTTCGTCCTTCTGCAACCCTTCGCTGAGAGCGGCACTAGGCTTGAGCTCGCGGGACATCACATTCCGGAGGGAGAGATTGCTCTCCTGCACATGCTTGAGGTGAACGCGGTTGAGAGGGACGAAGGGGTTGGGTCTCTGTGCTGCTGCTCCGAGGCCAAGCGCTGTGTAGAGCTCAGTTGCGACGGCGGGATAGGAAAGTGGGCTATGCTCCTGCGAGAGGGCACCAAGGATGGCTCCTCGCTTGAGGATCCAAGGTGAAGGGCTCCGCGCCGCGTCCGACGACTCGGTGCTGGACGATGGGCCGGTGCGGCGGGCACGTAGGATCTGAAGGAGAGCACGCGGTACGGCGAGCTCATAGGAGTCAAGGCGACGGTAGTCCGGGTCGCGATACCTGGACGCTGAATAAAGCGCTTGGAAGTCATCCATTGCGACGAGGACCGGGGTCGAGGATTGAGAAACGAGGGAGCGGAGCACGGTCTCGAGAATGATTTGCTGGAGCTGAGGCGGACAAGATTCGGATGCGCCAGCCATGGTGAGCGAATGGAGGTTTTTGGCTGCGGCGGTGAGGGTGGAGGAGGAGGATGAAGTTGATGAAGATGCTTCATTCGATCCTGAGCTGGCGCCTTCCACTGCGGAAGCGGCCTTGTGTGCAGCCTCCAAAGCTGCATCGTCAACTTTGACGTTGGCGAGACCCCGCTCGTTGACCTGTCCAAATGCCCGGAGAATCTGTTGTGCGGCCAATGGTTGGAGGTAGGTCCTCTGCTTGGGGTCGTAGACATATGCCGAGGTCGAGTTAATCAGGGAGATGAGTGAAGGCATGTAGAACACGAGCCACCGCTGGTCGAGTGCATGCGATACAGAGTGGATAAGGAGCGTTGATGCACCGGCACCGCGTGGACCGTGTAAGACCGAAGTTGGCAAGGCAGAAGCGTCCTGTGCGCTGGCATCGAGGTCCTTGAAGAGCGCCAGACTCTGGGGTCGAAGGAGCGTGCGCGGACGCGGCTGACGAGCGAGCGCAAGGCCCCATTGCTTGGGTGTGCCGAATTGCTGGAGTGCGCTGAGGGTGGAGTCGTTGAATGCGACTACGGTACCTACATGCTCCGCCGCCGACTCCGCCTCCAGCACGCTGAGCTGGGACATGTCTGGCTTGGGCGAGCTCCACTCTGAGGCGCGCAGTGGCGACGCGCCTGCCTCTCCGCCGCCCTTTCTCCGACCGCCTTCACCGCGAGGACCGGAGGGACCAGACTTCTTCTTGATGGCGACCTTCTTCTTGACCGGTGTTGACTTCTTCGCGACGGCTGCTGCAGATGCCGAGGTGGAGAACGCAGCTCGGGCGGGTGAGGCAGCTGAGGCCACTGCCGCCGCTGCCACTGAGCATCGCATACTGAGTGCGGACATCGCTGCTGTTGTCGTTGTTGCCATTTTCTTGGGTTGGAGTTGGCCGCAAGGTAAGCAGCGTCGATTTCTTCTCAAGGTGCTGGGTGAGAAGACTCTGAAAGCGGCGTCTCATTTGCGAGTTTCACAGTCTGGAGTCTCACCGAAGTCTCAACACCTTCACCTTCACCAGAATTCTGAAGCTTTGTTGGAGCGGACTACCAGCATCAAGCCTCGAGCTCGAACTGAAGACCACACTGCAAAGACTCACTGCGATGGCCAAGGCTTTGCTGCCATCGAAGCCGGGTGCGCTCTTCATGCCTCAGCGCGCACGGTGTGCTCAGTCACTACGACCGGGGACAAGAGCAGCAGGAGCTGTCATCGGAGCAGCTGTGGACGGGTACTGGTTGATGTGAGTGAGTATGAAGCGAAGGCGCGCACGCCATTCTATCTAGCAGGTTGTGGCTGACTGTCTTCGGTTCTGAACAGACGCCTCGCCCACTCCTCTTCCTCCTTTGTCGACTCCGTAACAGTCCGGATCACTGGCGGCAGCGGCGGAGACGGCTGTGTCGCCTTCGCACGCGAAAAGTACATTCCATACGGGCCACCCTCTGGAGGTAATGGTGGCGATGGAGGCCATGTCTACGTACGAGCATCACCAGGGCTACGTAGCTTGGGTCGAGTGCCCACCAGGTTGCGGGCATCGGACGGCCTCCACGGCAAGGGTCAATACCAGAACGGACGGAAAGCGAGCGACCGGACTCTGGAGGTTCCCGTGGGAACCGTGGTAACTCTCCTACGACGCAGGCTAGGCAAGCAACTCGAATTTGAAGATGCTGAGGACGACGGTCAGATCGATGACGGATCTGACGGCATCAAGGCGGACTCCTTCGAGCCCTGGCAGGTCCGCGAACGCGCACAGGCACTGCGGGAGGAGTATGAAGAAGAGCTCCGACAACGCGCTCGAGCGTATGGAGAAGAGCTGCCTCCTTACATCGCCAAGCGGTTTGAGCACATCGAAGAGATCAGCAATCGACCTCAACAACAACAGAAGAAATCTAAGAATCTCACGAGAAGGCATCAAAACTCAGATCCCGACGAGGATCAGCGCAGGTATCACAACCTCACGGCAGATGTGGAGGAAGAGGCTCTGATCAGAGAACAGCGAGAAACCGTATGGAAGCAGTACCCAAGAGGCGCCGTCGATGCCCGCGGCGAGGCAGACGAAAGTGAAAACGACGCAGCATACCGCCTCTTCCAACTTGCCCACGCTGAACAGCGCCTCGGTCTCGCTCTGTTGCGATCGCCCGCGACATCGACTTCATTGACTTCAAAATCAGCGACACGCATTCCTGAAGGCGCCAAAGCCGTCACCGAGCACGTTCCACGCGCAGTCAGCGCGGTATCGGAGCCAGTAGTCTGGACTGCGGATCTGTCCTCCCCAACCTCACCTGATTCTCCCGGGTTGCTCGTCGCTCTTGGCGGACAGGGCGGTCTCGGAAACCCTTTCTTCCTCACAACTGTCAACCGTTCTCCCAAGTACGCGACCAAGGGATCTCCCGGAGACGATTTCTTCCTTCACCTCGAACTCAAGACGAGCGCAGACGTTGGATTTGTGGGTTTCCCGAATGCTGGAAAAAGCAGTCTTCTACAGGCACTCACTGGTGCGAAGGGCATGGGCGCTGAGGTGGGGTCGTGGCAGTTCACAACGACCAGTCCGAATGTGGGTGTCATGCGCGTCACAGATCATGGAAACCTGATCGGGGCGGGCTCTGGGGTCATCTCTGACACGAAGGAGGCCCTGGCTGGTGCAGCTACTGTATCAGACCCGATATCTTCTCAACCCGGCGAATCTCTCTTGCAGGACGAATCCTTCCGGTTGATCCTCGCCGACATCCCTGGCCTACTTCCTGGCGCAGGTACAGAGAACATCGGTCTGGGTCACGACTTTTTAAGACATATCGAGCGCTGTGGATCCCTCATCTTCGTCCTCGATATCTCACCCGATCGCCCCGAGCCTTGGAAGGACCTTCAAAGCTTACGCGACGAGCTCGATGCCTACTTGCCTGGGTTGAGTTATCGCGGTGCGCTCGTTGTCGCGAACAAGGCGGATCTCCTGGGAAAGAAGGTGGGAAAAAGTGCACGTCTAAGACAGGCGGAGGAAGATGTTGAGGGGGAGGGAGAGGAAGATGTCGAGCGAAGCGAGACACGCACGACGACGGAAGAAGAGGCCAAACTCAAACTGCGGCGACTTCGTGAATGTGTGCGGCAGATGTACGAGGACGATCTCAAAGCTTACGAAGAACAGGTGGATCAGTCAGATGTTCCTACCACAGAGGAGTTGACGCGACCAAGGCTTATGCCAGTCATCCCGGTCAGCGCAAAATGGCGACTGAACGTGGACCAAGTTGCGCGGCGACTGCGAGATGGACTCAACGACAGTCCTGATCAGAGTCCCGCCCCGAGGGGAGTTACACGTGGTACAAACCCTGACTCTACGGACGACTATGCTATCCCGCTTCGACCGACTTGGAGCGTTGCGGGTCTTCTGGCGCAGACGCAGACCTCTACTGCTGAAGCGCCACTGCTCTCCGACTCAGCGCTGGACAAGCTGCATCACCTCGCTGCTCTGCGACGACCTGCCACCGACGAAGCGCGAGACATACTGAGGACAGAACTGGAGCCTATGGTTCGATTGGCAGAGTCGGTTCGTGCGTTTGAGGTCGATCCGGGCCACTTTGCTACCTGGACGGAGCAGGACGAGCATGAGTTTGGCGAGGTGATGGATGCGCGAGTTGCACCGCGGGCGATGGACGAGGAGGTGAATGTGGACGACATTGAAGATGAGACGCCGGCGCTGTCCGAGGGTGAATTCGATGGTACGGAGGAGATGCCACGGGAGGTGTTGCTGGGTATGGCGAGTCGCAGGGTGGGGGACTTTTTCGTTGTTGATCGGCCGTCCGGGAGTCGGCGACAGGAGTGATAGAGTGCAAGACAACCCACCGTTTACATTGCCGAACGACTGGTGAGGGGCAGCTATCTAGCTATCTGCAATCATCAGAGATGTCCAGCCCGGGTGAGCGTAGGCTTGCTAGGGATCCAGCGTCCCGTAGTATTCCAGGGAAGCACGCTCCTGGAAGCTGGGCGACCCGGGTAAACATGCTGCATGCCCCCAAAGTCAGGTACGGTACACAGCTGGCTGGTGTTTATCCTGTCGTGCAGCCGCTTTGCATCCAAGGCGGTTCCGCACTCTTGATGAAGGCGGATTTCCGCGGCGTCCATGGTCGGAGTGGACGTCTCATCTGCGTCCCGTGCTTTTGTCAGGCTCGTCTGTGTTCTTTGCTGCTGTGTATGTACTGCTTCAGTGCTGACTGCTTACTACATATGTATACTGCTTACTGCTTCTTCGTCCCATGTCCCAACCACGACCATGTCAGATTATTCTGGATCGAGACGACTCAAGCCTCAAGTCAACGGTACCGGGAACCAAGTGCAAAGCGATTGGAGTAGAGCAGAGACGCCACCCGGTCGTGGAAATCATCGGATGGAACAGCTATATACGGATCCGCAGGTCCCCATGCTCGAGCCCTTGCAAACCTTACAACACCACAAGTGCGGCGGGTTGTGTGCATTCTGGTCTGGAGCCTCCAATTGGACGAATGGCGCCTCTTGCTTCAAGCCATTCGATCCCCGAGTTCTGATGCCTTCTTCTGCACTTTTGGTGCAGCACGCGAGGATGCGGGATGCTCAAGGAACCTTCTTCCTTATCCCTGCGGTATTCAGCGTTCAGCCATCACTGACACCGAAAACTGCGTATATCAGTACAGGACTCGCTGATACATTGTGTGCTTCTGATTTCCCTTACCCTATCCATTCCCGTCAGGACACCCCTCCTGCTCTTCTATTCGTTCCCTACGCGATCCTACCCTCTCTTTCCCTGCACACATGCGCGTCTCCATCTTGGGTTTCCTGGCCCTCTGTCATTTCGTGCAGGCAGCTACCTACACGACCACGAGATGCCAGACCACTTCGATATCGGGTACTAGGACGAGCACCACCAAGCTCGCTGGCACTACGAGTCGCACCACTACGACGGTACGAGTGACTCCTACTGTGACCAGCACAAAAACTTTGACCCCTACCACATCGACGGTAACCAAGACAACAACGACAACCTCTGGAACACTCACCTCCGGCAAAGCCTCTACGGCATTCGCTACCGTCACCACGTACAACTCTACCGTGACTCAGGTCTACACAAACACAATCACTCCCATCACAGACACGACGACATCGTACACTCCGACGCAGCCCACAAGTACGAGAGTGTATGTCTACACACTTGATGCTCAACAGCCGACCTTGGCCAGTTTGGGAGCCCGTGGCCTTGCTGGCCGGCTTATGGTTGACGAGCGTGACGAGATTGTCCATCTAAACAAGCGTGGCAAGCGTGTTCAGTGCAGCGCTGTCACTGTCTACGTCTCCACAGCAACGCGGACGGCAACGACGACATCCACTGTCCTTAAGACTACTCAAGCGACTACTACAGCGACCAGGACAAGCGTTGTAACCAAGCCTGCTGCGACTGTGACACCTGCACCGGTGACGAGCACTTCGGTGAGTCAGCTCCGTCATCGAGTGTCGGATGCTCTGAGCCTCGTACTTGCAAATGTGGATCTGACTCATAGATCCATTTTCCAACTGCAGACTGTCAACGCCGGTGTGTACACAGATTACTCTGGATACACTGAGGTGACCAGGACGGACACGACTTCGACCTTCACCTACACCTCCACCGTCTATACCGCGACAACCACAGCGACCGTCTCTGCCTACAAAGCCTGCGATCCCCTCGCATCTCAGGCCCACGCTCTAGGAGAGGAGGTTGCGAACATTCTCAACATGACGTCACGCGGGCAGCGGCAAGAACTTGTTACCACCATCACCAACTACGATGGCAAATACCTTGTCGACTGCTGTAACATGGTCGCAGCTACCCCTGGTGCTGTTGTGAGTATATTTTGGCTCTCTCTGAGCCCAAGCTGCATCGTAAGGCATGAGGTCTGACCCTCTTTGGCAATTGTTGTCGCTTTTGCTTTGTAGGCCTGGCATACCGACAGTGACAGATGCTACGGCGTCTACCTGAACGGCACTTCTACGGCGCAGCTCACTCAGCAGTGCAACCGGTCGTTCAATGGAACTGTCGTCGAGTACAGCGCCGGCCTGTGGGCTAATGGTCATGGATTGGGTGGTCTCCTGCAGTGTGGGGCATCTGCGCTGGAACACTACTATGGCTACGGATACTCCGGACCCATTCCCACAGCACGCCGTTGACTCTGAATCTATGCCCTCTCTTCTGCTGTAACCTCTCTCTGATTCTTGGAATGGGATTCTTCTTGGTCACCTTGTCATGGAAACCGAGTTGGTGTTGCTCTTCGGGTATGCAGGCCAGTTCATGCAGGATGAGGTTGGCAACGTGATCAGCCGTGATCACCTCACACTCCGCAGACCCTCTCTCGCAGCTCCTTGCAAGCGGTCAGACGGAGAGCCACCAGTGCCTCACTTCCCCAGCCCCGAGTCCCCCAATGGCGTTCAACGTATCAGATCTGCTCTCGAGCGCGGGGCCCAGCGCAAGCGCGCCCCTACCCTCGTCGCCAATTGCGACTCCGACTCCACCACCGACCAGCCTCTTACCTGGCGGAGGCGCCGGGATCGACGAGAACAACTGCAAGCTCCTCGGTCCTTGTGAGTGGCATGCGCACATCTGTCCTTGCAATGGAAAAGGAATGAGAGTAACCTGACTTCGCTTGCGCTTTTTCGTGAATGCCAGTCGCTCTGTTCGTGCAGGCGCTGATGGGTGTGTTGGTCCTCGGCTCCCTCGTCCTGAAGCGGCAGCGAGAGCGTCCCAAGCGCCCGTGGAAGATCTGGTGAGCAGCTCAAAGTAACGCGCATACATCCCGCTCTCACTTGGCTGACCCCTCTTCTCTCTGCGCCGCAGGTCGCTCGACATATCAAAGCAAATGCTCGGCCAGCTCTTCGTCCACACTCTCAATATCGTGCTCTCCGACGCGGTAGCAGCTCACGGAAAGAACAACCCTTGCTCCCTCTACTTCCTGAACATCGCCATAGATACCACCTTGGGCGTGTTCATCATCTACATCACGCTCCGCATCACCACCCATGTGCTCACCTCGGTCCTGGGCTGGCACGGGTTCGTCAGTGGACAGTACGGCAATGTGCCAACCCCCGACGGGGGATCGGGCAAGCCCAAGATGAGCTATTGGGGCAAGCAGCTTGTTACATATCTATTTGGTGAGCGGGACTGGGCGTCCAGCACGCTTCGTCGTATGGCCCATCGCTGACTGTTCTTGTTCATCTCAAACAGCCATCTTCATTATGAAGATCTTCGTGACGGGCATAATGTGGATGTTCCCATTCCTGTTTGCGTTTGGCAAGTGGCTTCTGAGCTTGTTTGGCAAGGTGAGCAACCAGCGCAGCGCGCGTGCTTGAGACTAGATCTATCTTGAACTCATCTTCCTTTCCTCACTGTCCACAGCATCGTAATGTGCAAGTCTTCTTCGTAATGGCGCTCTTCCCGCTCGCCATGAACGTGATACAATTCTGGCTCATAGATAGCTTGCTGCGGCACAACCCGACGACATCGGTATACGCCAAGCTCAACAACTCCGGCCTGGCTGAAGACGAGTTCGGCGACGACGGCGATCGGTCTGATGGCGAGCCTGGCTCACACAGCTGGCGAGGACTTGGTCGACGCAGCTACGAAGAAGAAGAAGGGATATCCCCAGGCGGAACTTCGAGACGAAGGACTGCCGGCGGCGCCTCTGTATCAGCAGGAGCATCTTCATCAAGAGCCAAAGGTGAAGGATCATCGCCGTCCGGTGGCATCGATGCCTACCGAGCGGCGGAAGGGAGCCAGTACCACTCCCGCGCGAATTTGATGGACAACGCTGATGATGATGCGGAGCCAAGTGCGCCTCGGAGCACGGGCGGGAAACGGTTAAACGGGAGACATACCATGCTGCACATGGATGACAGCGAGCAACGGCCTGCTTCGACTGTCGGCTCTCCCACATCGAATCATGGGAGTCTGAATGGAAGTCGACGACATTCCAGGGAGAGTTCGGGCCGGCGGTGAAGGGATATTCTGGGACAGATCTTCGTTGGTAGGGTTCTGCTGGTGGTATCTTGGCCCACATTCCTGGGACTGTTGTGATCTGTGGACATTGCCTAACTCTAATCCATTCTCTTTCCGGTCGCGCAACTTGTGAACCACACAGGATCCCTCTGGGGGTGCTGATGTTGACCGCCGAGTAAGAAGTGTCTCTACTGCTCCACCGTGAGGAGTGTAGAGGCACCTGTACATAAAGAGAAGGGAGGTTGTTACAAAGGTTGAGGGGTTGAGGACTTGAGAAATCTGGACAGGGCCAGCTTGTCGACTTCTGTTGAAACTCAGCCAGCGCCTTATACGCTGAGACGTGAAGAGTACCCGCTTAAATCTGCGACGAACTGTTCAAGTTTGCAAAGCGGGGTCCTATGTAGATTACACAAGTCGCCAATATCATTCCAGTCAGTGCTAATATCTGATTAAGACGCACGAGCAAGAGCTCACCTGGAAGACCACCAGGATGTATTTCGGCCCTAAGCACCAATGCAAACCGCCGGAGGTCAGCGAGCTGTTCGGCAGCATTGAGAAGAGGGAGCTCACCAGGTGTAATCAGCGCTTCAAAGAACTTGGATCGCACCCGCAAGAGGTCCGTTTCGTTCTGCCATGGATCAGGAAGGAAAGCTGCGGCAATGAGAATCCGAAAACTGAGACAAGCAAGAACATCAGCACTCACCTCCTCATCAACTTGTTGGACCTCCTCGTCGACGACAGCCATGATACGTTTGACCATCTTCACAAGCCTGATCAGCCTAGTACCGCGCTCGTGACTTCCCGGTCCACTCGGATCGAAAGCGGGCCCAGTCGCTCGTACAATGGCGCAGTCGGTTCGAGTGAGGACGAGGGTGCCTGTGACGCTACGATGAGTTGTTGTGATCTTGGACAGCGTAGATTCAATATCCCATGGCAGGGGTTCTTGAGGAATGGATTCAAAGGGGTCTTTGGACGGACGAGGGGCGATGGTCGTGGCATCGCCGTCGTCACCTGTTTGATCTGCGCCTATCTGGATGGAGCTGCCAGACGCAGCTTCGTCCACGGTGTCAGTGTCTTCGTCGTCATCGTCGGAGCTGACCGCGCTTCTGGTCTCGTCCACGCTGGCGTATTCCGATCCTTCTTCATCATAGAGTATTCCTGCGGAGGGAGGCATGGGAGATCCTGGTGGAGGCGGTGCTGTGGAAAGGTCGTGTGGTTTTCTTTGTATGTCGATCGGTGAGAACGCGACGCGCAGCTCTCGGTCCTGATCGCCCAGAGATACAGGAGGAGCGAGACTTGTGAGGGCGGGCTTGAGAGTGGTCGAGTTGTAGGATGGTGATGCAGTGAAGCAGAAGTCCGGAAGCGCTTTCTCAGTCTGCAAGAAACGAAACTCAGTCCTGGATTGAGACACAGAGCCAGACGCGACGGAATAAGCTCACCATAGCTGAGCTTGGAGATGGACCACGCTGGAAGGGGTCCCTCCTGGGATATCGTGATTCTGTTTCGAGAAGGATCGGGGCTGAGAGGGAAAGCTTAGAGAGAATGGAAACAGAGTGAGGAAGGGGAGGGACATGTATGTTGGTTCGGAGAAGCAGGAAAATAGATGGTCAGTTCTCTGTCTTGGATGCGGGTCCCCCATTATGTATTGCTTCTGCAGATGGATTGATATGTCAGTGGCTTCTCTCGCCAGCTTCTGTTCATCTCATTTCCCAAAGCGGGCGACGGCGATCGCTTCCCCAGTCGCACACCAACGTGCTCGTTGCTGTACGTAATTCGGTGGTCCTGTCCGTTCTGCTGCGTCTCATCAAGCATCAAGGTCGAAACTCGAAGTCGAGGTCAAACGTCGTCAAAGAAACGTTGACAAAGCGTTCCCGGCGAATATCGTAATTCGCAGAGAACAAAGACAACGCATCTGAGACATGCATAGCCGAGACAAAGATGTGGCGTGGGAACTAAGATTTGGAAGCAGCTGACCAGTCACACACAGGGTCTCGAGTCTCAGTCTCTGCTGAAAAGAGAATACCACAGGATGACCCATTTTCACCTCAGAAACCACAACATGACCCGTAAACGGTTCCTCACTCACCAGTCACCACAGATGGCACAGAATGACCCATTTCTTCTCGGCCAATTTTCGTCACAGTAGTGGAGGCGACGAACTACCCTCCCCGGATTACCCGCTTGTCGCTTGCGCCGAAGCAATTAATGATCCGAGTATCCGACTATCCGAGCACCTTTTTTTCTGTAGAGTTTGAAAAGCAATAACTAGTAAGTGATAAGTGATAATCACAATAGAGGTCATATAGTCTTAGCC
This sequence comes from Tilletia walkeri, assembly GCA_009428295.1. NCBI lineage: Eukaryota > Fungi > Basidiomycota > Exobasidiomycetes > Tilletiales > Tilletiaceae > Tilletia > Tilletia walkeri. The sequence goes on from RDSH01000177.1 coordinate 23,936, forward strand.
CTTAGGTCATGTATGAAAATATGGTATACTAGTTCACAGGCGCTTACGCGTTGTAGTTTGAGCAAGGGGCGGTAAATGACAGACAATTCGACTACCATTGGCGGTAGGCATTGGAACCTGTTGAGACCTTTTCAGACTCTAAGAGCTATGATCCTGGAAAAAGAAAGCGGGAATCGGTTCATTGGATCATAGCTTTTCGACCACGACAACAGGAATCAGGAATGGATGTTCTTCTCAGGCCTTCGAAGTCCCGATGTATTCGATCCGTCAGAACCAAAGGGCAGCTGTACAGATCACTACAGATCAGCGTTCGCCCGGCCGTTGTGCTCATAGCCTCATACTTCCGCTGAGAGACGTCGCTCGAGGAAGCAGTGTAGCACAGTCGAGGCAGGTTCGATGGGGCACTGTGTGACCAGACTGCGACAGAGCACAGTGTATACTGAGCGTCCAGTCCGATTCGACACTGACCACTGTACTTGCCCTACGTTGTACGCCAGTGGCCAGTCATTCTTGTACGCGGAAAGGAATTGAAGAGCAGCGAAGTGAGCTTCGCGCGCTGCCTCGGGCGGCATCCACTCCCAGATGCCGTGCCTGCCATCTGCAGTGTCTGGTGGGATGACCGGGGTGGACTGCTGAGCATTTCGGGGGCAAAGAACAGATCCGGTGACGGCTGAAAAAGGGAAAGCTCTGGAATGTGCAAGCCTGGTTGAAGTGTGCGGAGGGTGCCGATCAATGCGTTCGAGCAGATCTGTAAAGTGAGAAACAGTCAGCAGAGAACAGCATCAAGAACTTGACGATCAAAGGAAACAGAGCCCAGAGATCAGAGGCAGAGGCCAGAGGCAGAAGTCGAAGTCAGCGTGGTCGCACACCGAAAGCTCAAAGAACCAGGATTGGGCAGGGAAAGGGTCAGCATTGATTTGTGAACGTGGTGGCTCAGTGCTGGACGCTGGAGGAGCGTTGTCGCTGATGAAGGTGAAAAGGAAGAAGCTTCTCAACATTTCTTGGAAATGCATTTATTCGTCAGTAGTCAGTACATAGCAGAATATCAGCGCGGAGGCCACACTGCGAGAGGCGTTCTTACCTATTCCAGACCGACTCGGCCACGGCCCGACCTAGGAATCGCCAGCTATGGTAGGAAAAAGAAGTGGTCGCCAGAACGTGTCAGACTGTCAGTTGCTATCGTGGACCGCGGTACCGCTGAACCATCAGCCATGGATGATATTCGATGATCCAGAGTTGAGAGTTCAGTCCAGCCATACCCTAAGGCCCGAACGCCCATCGCGAAGCGCAAGGAGAATGGTACTCTGGTTGTGAGCTTGTGACCCGGATGGAAGCAGGTATAAAGCCCAACTTGTTCCCGGCTCACGCAGAGTTTGTTAATTTGCTGTCTGTGAAGTCAGAAGGCCACCGGTCAGTTCGAGATCATGTCCTTCACTACTTCAGCGCACACATACGTACCCTCTTCGTCGGTCTCCTATTTCGGCCCGTGCGCTGAATCAGGTGATTGCTGATCCTGGTGTTGTTGATGCCTGTGTCGCTGTGTCCGTACTCTGTTGTTGTTATTGCTATGACCGACAATGAGGCTCTTCGGCCACTGCACGCACGCGCGCACGGCCGGGTTGGGTGCTCATGGTGGAAAGGCGAGCGCCCCGGAACAGTCGTTCAGTTGCTACGGCTATTGTTTACTGATACCTGCTGCCGATGATGTTGCCGATGGTCACCTCCGTCCGCAGAGTTAGGCCTGTTAATGGCCCTAAGCGGCTGGGGTGTTGGAGGAGTCGGGAGGAATGGATGCTTCGATTGGGTACACGTGGGCCAATGGTGAATGAAGAGGTTCAGAAGCGTTGGAACAACAATAGAGAGAAGTCGGCGAGGTATACACTCACCTCACACCTGGCAATTGGCGCTGAATCGGCGGCAAGGGAAGCTCATACGTCCTCCATGCGCCATGCGGAGTACTCTCTCACTGGATAGAGACACACGCCTAATCGCCTGATCAGCATCCTTAAATAGGCTGGACTCTGGACGACAGGCCGGAAATGAATCATGGGAAAAAGGAAACATCAGCAGGAGAGGGCGAGATTCTGCGAAGGGCGAGTTTGGACTGACTCAAAGGAGAAATCAGCATTCAGCGCTGTGAAATGTAGTCTATAGCAGAACCTTGGAACAATGATTCGGACTTGAGAGCGCGAAGGGGGGTCAGCGAAGAATGTGTGCATCTTATCTCCACTATAACCATTTTTCTCCTGCATATTCGGTCCTTGCCGTGTATAGAACCTGGAGCAGTGAATCTGCGGGCAAGTGGAGAACGGGTTCGACTACTGCGATTGGCGTTAGAAACCTGAGAGGGGGAGTGTAGAGGAGTTGTGCACATGAGAGAAACGACGCACAGGGCTTGCTTACCCCCAGTCAGTAGTCAGATGCAAATAAGAAGACGGTCTGGGGATCCCGGTAGTTCTGGCTCGGTCTCTGAGCATCGAAGCTTGGAAAAACTGCAGTCAGATAAAGTCAGCCAGCATGAAGCTCAAACGTCAACGTCGTGTGGGTCGTTCAGAAGTCTGAGATGGGGATCAGAGAGGTGCCTGCCCGGAGGACAGAGGGGGAGGACCTCTCTGAGCACCATCATAGTGTCATCTTATGCTAGATCCGGATGCAGTGCCTGGTGCGCACGAAGTCGACAGCATCCAGCCAAGTTGATATAAGGAGCCAATTTCAGAAGTTCAGTGCGTTTCTCTCTTCGCCAGTCTCAACCATAGTGACCTTGACTGAAGATCAAGAGTCTTCCCCAGACTTCTGTGACCCTCGAAAAAAGACTAGAAGCGCAGTGGATCGGCCATGTGTGGGAGACAACATCAGGGTGGCTGCGCCACCCTTCAATTGCCCACGAGAACTGACTGTGGTGCTTTGTGGTAATTCTGTCTTTGCTGTGGCCTGTGGTGACTGGTGAAGTGGTGATGCATTGTCAATTGTCTTCCTTGTCGGGACGACAAAGCCTGCAGTAAGAAAAACCAAGGAAAAAAGAGGAAAAAAAGGAAAAACGACACCTCTGTGAGAATACACTTGTGGGAGTGAAAGCATTCACCATCACTTGCAGAAGAAGCAACATCAGGGTGGCTGCGCCACCCTTCAATTGCTCCCGAGAAGTAATTGTGATATGCTTTGTGGTAATTCTGATTTTTCTCTCGTCACTGGTGTTCTTTGTGCGATCACCCTTGTCGGGGCGACGATTTCGGCCAAGATCGGAAGAGCACACGTCNNNNAAAAAAAAAAAAAAAAAAAAAAAAAGCCGACACCTCTGGTGGGTCATGGGTGTGGATGCATCCACCACAACTTCTTTCTACACCTTATAAACCACAATCCTAACATGACAGTAGGACACCTCTTTCAATCGCCTTGATTTCACAGTCTTCTGTCTGGAAATTGAATGTGTTGGTGAAAATACTTGCTTGCTGTGAAGTTCATCCAGGTACTGTGAGAGTGTGAGTGGTGAGCGGTGAGTGGTACTGCGCTTGCAGACCTCGGAGCCGTAATTTTCATAGAACCACAGCTTGAACCAACACTTTTGCCTGCGGATGCATTGACCATAACACCTTTCCTCACAACACAAGACAGCCTGGAATTCGGCATGGTACTACTCTCTGTAGATATGGAGCCTGAGCACTTGTCCGCATCGAAAACAAATCATTTGGTGAAGAGTTAGTATTGCTGTGTGTTTTGATTTGTTGCTGAAGATGTGTGGTGGGGGAGTTATCGTTGCGCAACGACAGTTGAAGCTCGGCCGAGGAAAGGCCCCGTCCCCAACGGCAACGACACAACATTGGGATACTGGGATGGGAAGGAAACAGCAAAACAAAGCGAAAGTTCGGGACAGTAACAGGACGGCCAAGCTTGAAAGATTCATTCAATGCCGGAAACACGGTTCATCGAAAGAAAAAGGTAGTCAGTAAGAACTTGTCGTGAATGAGCCTCGGCCGAGATCTGAAAACGGGTTCTATAACCCCAAACTATAAGTCTGGGGAATGTTCTCACCTTCCTATGCGGGCGGTCCTCACCGGCTGACCCTCAAGAATCAATGCCAGTACAGTCGCACAGATATCGTAGGTGTCCAGCAGCGGGCTGCAGAGGAGACTCGACCGCTGGAAGAAGACACTGAACCAGCCCGAACCGGCGTCCACCCGCATACGTCAATGGAGGTTGAACTGTTTGACGAAGAGAGGTTGAATTAAGCGGCCTAAGCTTTGAGGAGAGATTGAAGACGGCAGATGGAGAAGGGAGAAGGGAAACAACTCACCACTCATTACAGCTCAATCGCGATCGATGGTCTGAGCCTATCGTAGCGGCGATAGACCCGTAAACCGAACACCGGCAAGGTGTTGTGCGAGGGCAGCAGAGGGATGAGGGAGCAGAGTCCCGAATGCGTCGATAGGAGCCTGAGAGCTGCAAGTAAAGCCGGGAGCCGCTAGCCGCGTGGAGATGGGCTCGATGGGACATGATCGGCGACGTGTATCTGTGATTGCAGGACCGAGTACTGACTGCCGTCGGCCATGGGCTTTGAGATCAGACCTGGTGGCGCTGTGAAATCTGATGGGAATGCGATGGGACCTGAGACGACAGCGAAGAACCTTGGTGGGTGGATGCTCCACTGCGGGTGGTCTGCAGAAGACAGGAGAACAATGTGTGGAAGAGCAAAGAGAAGAGAGGAGAAGACAGCACGGAGGACTCAAAGTCATTGTCGTCAGTGGTGTGCATAGCTCAGAAGCCCAAGATGAGTTTAGGGGAGTTTGCACTCATCATATACGCGTCTTACAATGTCGTCGCATCGTTCGGGCAAAGATATCGTAGAGCTTGACTGGGACGTCCCACATCTTGAGTATGTCCGTGTCATCTGCTACCCTAGCTTTGAGCGCTATGAGCTACGACACTTTCGTCGTTGATAGATGGAACAGAGAAAAATGTCAGGTCTGTAGCTCTGCCAGAGGTAGATATCGTAGCAGAGCTTGGAAACATGATCCCCCTGCCGTTCCTGTTCACGACTCACGTTTCCTATCACTGGCGCCTGGCGATTGCATTCTCCACAAAAGCGAGACCTAGCAGCTGCGCGGTCTGCGCCTGTGAAGATGAGAAGAGTTATAGTCTTCAGACAGCATCTTAGTCGTGGCTGAGTGGCTCTGCGAGGTAGAACTTAGAAGACGTACCCACGTACTCGACCGAATAGCGACCGTCCCGTAATCCAGAACACCCTGATAGTCGATAGATAACAGATATCGTTGACTGTCCATAAGAGAGGAAGCAATACCGACCACAGTGAGCTATGAAAGATCAGCATGTTATTGTCGTCTGTCGATGGTTATCTCCGTCCGTAGAGTTTGGTTTGAAACCTGAGGTGTGGCATCAGGTGTGGCAAGAAGAGATGTCAGAACAAATGTCCACAGTCACACGAAGGAACCCCTGGACTCTGGAGAGACGACTGGACTTACGGCTGCAGACTGACCGGCGATGGCTTGAGAGCCAGCGAGAAGGATAGAAGATCCTCAGGACGGACGCAAAAGACTGCAGCAGAACAATGATTGGGAGGGTACAACGCAGTCAGCAGTCAGTAGTCAGTAGTCAGCCCTCAGCAAACATCAACAGAGCAAAGGAAGATCCTTGATCATGACTTAAGAAGTAAGGAAAAAGGGAGCAGTAGTCAAGAGAGAGAATGGAGAAGTCGAAGGCCGTCCTCGCACTTATGGTGGACGTCGTGTAGAGTATGACCGAGAGAAAATCAGAAGTAATCAGATCAGTTTGGGGGTAGAGCTGAAGAGCTCGAACGCCGTGTCCGCCGCTGCGTGCGGTCTGGGACTAGCAGCGCTAGTAGGGGAGGAACGCACGGGGAGGTGGGTGGGTAAGCAAAGGACACACAGGGTCGTCGACCGAGCGTGTAGGGAACAGTGAGGGAGACGAAAGATGATGGAGGAAAGAACAGAGGAGATGGGCAAGGAGCAGAGGATTTTCACTTGTACTTTCTGTCGCGCAGTCTCATTTCATCTCGCTGGGAGCTCGCTGTCCACTGAGAAAAAGTGAGGAACATCAGAGAAAAACGCCACCTGCCGTCTCGGACGGCCGACAGTCGGCGCGCCTTCACCGCGAAGGACTGAACATCAGCGGCGTATGCATGGTTCGGGAGCCTGAGATAGGGGTGAGAAGTAATGAGATCGACGTCGCACAGACCCTCCCTACCCCTAACGTACTCGGATTCATAAAGAGGCGATGTGGAAGCTCAATCCTTTCCTTTCGCTCCTTTTCAGTTACCACCACCTACTCACCTCATGCGTGCAGTCGACAATCAAGACCAACAGGGCTCTGCTATCCAACAACGACCTACACAGCAAAGTCGACGGCAATTCTTGGTAAGTGACAGAGAGCGGGAAGCGCGTCGGGCGTGTGCTGCCTGCACTCAGCCCTGTGGAGACTCGCAAGACTCCAAGTCTGCGAGTCTGGATCGGGGGTAGTGAGTTGTATGTTGGGGGTCGAGGTTGTAAGTGAAATGAGCTCATGCACGGCAAGGACCGAATATGCGGGAGGAATATAGTTATAGTAGGGATGAGTTAATGAGTATATGACCTCCTGAAATCCTACCGGGCTCCGGCTATCCGCTATTCGGTATTCCTATGGGTTATGGCCTTATGGGTGTACACTGTACCGTGTTCCCCAGACTTTAGTATGGGGTTATAGAGGCGATTCTTCTTACGGCCGTAGGCTCAAAACGTCATTTTCCTTACTGGCCTACCTTTTGTTAAATGTAACCATGCCTAAAATTTTGAGATCCATACCCTCGATCTGCTGCACCGACAATCTGGTGCAAATCTCAACCAAATCCGACCCGAACTCGTGAAGTTATCGAGCTTTTGTCGCGACGTTGCTGACGTAAGTCTCGGACATATGCCACGTGTGTTCGCGGATTTATGTGGTGCAGAACCACACTCCAGATCCAAATACGTAGCAATACTATCTTCTGATCACCAGCTTCATTTTCGATGTGGACAACTGCCCAAGCTTGATATGTACAGAGAGTACTGCCGTGTTGAATTTCAGACTGCGTTATGTTGTGAGGAAAGGTGTTATGGTGAATGCATCCACAGGCCAAAGTGTTGGTTCAAGCTGTCTTTCGATGGAAATTAAGGCTCCGAGGTCTTGAACCACAGCACCACTCAGCACTCACTACCTGGGACCTGTCACCTGGGCGAACTTCAGAGCAAGGAAATGTCTCCACCAAGGCACCAACGCATTCAATCTTCAAACGGAGAAGTGTAAAAGCAAGGTGATTAGAAGAGGAATGCTACTTTAACGTGAGAATTGTTGTCGATCACAGCCCACAGGTGTATTGGTGTCGCGGTGTCGGTTTTTTTTTTTTTTTTTTTTTTCCACGGCGGACCTTGTCGGCCCGACAGCGCGTGACTACTCAAAAAGCACCACCAGAGCAAAATCAAAACTACCACAAAGCATCACAACTACTTCTCGGGGGCAATTGAAGGGTGGCGCAGCCACCCTGATGTTGCTCTCCTTTACAAGTTACAAGCACAGCAACTATACAGCCATTACTTGCTTTATAGCAGTGAGCGGTGAGCAGGCAGTAGGTAGTAGGTTATAGGTACACATGTGTGATGTGATATGTGAGCCCTTACGCTTACATGCTGGTTCATCACGAACCTTCTGCTGGCTGCTGCTGTGGTCCTCTTTTGTGGGTCGGAAAGTCTGGGGAAGACTCTGGCCCTTAAGGCCACGGTCACTATACTGAATAGCTAAATGCTATCAGCAAACAGTCGATGATGGAAGTTAAGTACAGCGTGGAAGAAGAGTGACTACTGAGTACTGACTAGTGAGTCAGTACTCAGTAAGAAGGTGACGAGGTGTACTGAATAGCTAACCGCTATCAGCAAATAGTAAGGCAGGAGTGTAGTGATTCGATGTCGTGTGCAGAGAGAAGTACAAAGGTGAGGAGTGAAGAGCTGCTGAAGGACTGTTGCTATGCGACGGTGTAAGTGTGACTGAGGAAAGAAGTAGAGAAAAGAAAAGGGAGTGAAAGGCAGATAAGATAAGATAGAAGCCACATCACCACCATCACCACCACCACCACCACCACCACCACCACCACCACCACCACCACCACCACCACCACCACCTCCACTTCCTCCTCCTCCTCCGGCAGCGTCAGCAGCGGCAGTAGTAGCGGCGCATTCTGCGCCCTGCTGCTAGGTGGTCGCCGCCGCGTCCCACAACGCCGCTTTTGCCCCCGCGGCCCCGCCCACGACGGGGAATTCCGAGAGTCTGACTCTCCAACACCACCACGGCCTAATGGCCCTACCACGGCCCCCGGGCCCTACCACGCGCGTCAACGACCCGCCTCACCTTGGTCTCGGCCGGCTCGTATATTTCGACTCGACCTTACGCGTAGAAGGGCTTGATACGATCTGTTTGTTCGAGGGCACTCTCTGCCGGGGGTCCAGTATCCGCCGGGCTCCTGAACAAGAACAATGTCGATGTGCTCCTCGTCTGCTCGACGAAGAAGCGCATCCGTGCGCGGTCCGCTTCGGCCAACATTGGCCTGGAGGAGTTGTATCCCTCCTCCTTTCTGTTGGCCACCACGGTTCCGATGCCTCCCACCTCTGCCGCGCAGCATTGATGAGGTAGGAGGTTGTTGCCTCGGTCGCATTTAAACGACCAAGGCGGGAGCGCCGCCGTCCCCCGCGGGCTCCGCACTCGTCGAAGCACCGCTCTGGGTCGCTGCTGCGGCCTCTTTTTCCTGCTGGCGACGGCGTCCAGCGCGCGTTCTTGCTGTGATAAAGCCGTCTGCGTCCGGCGCTGTTGCTGCTTTGCGAGCTGCCGCCGTCTTAGCGCGCTCTTGTACGCGTAGCTCCGCCGCGCGCTTGGCGCTCTCTGCAGCGCGTACGCGGTCCAATGACGCTCCCCTGTAATACATCACCGCGCGAGCACTGCGAGAGTAGTAGAGTTTGGCGGGGCAGTCCGAAGAAAGGGCTTCATGAGATCCGTGGCAATTCCAGCAACGAGGAAGACAGACACAGGACTCACCCTCGCACGCACACGTGTGCTCCTCCGCGCTGTGTCCTTCCTTAGCGCATTTGGTGCATCGTACTGGGCCAGGGCACTCGTCCACGCTATGTTTGCCCATGTAGTCCAGGCAGCGAGGGCATCCAGTGGGAGCACGCTCTTCTACGTACGGGCGAATGTGATGGCGAGTGCCGAGGATGCACACGTGTGTGGCGGGGCGGTGTCGAGAGGCGAGCGCATTGCGGGCCAACGAAAACAAGACCGGCGAGTCCGAGGCGCCCATCAGGGCCTCTGCCGTGCCAAGGCGTCGGGGAGTTTCCATCAGCTTCAAACCCAGAAATTCCTCCAGATCTCGGTGGATCTCATCTTCCGTGATCTCGTCGTCGCCATCTCGCGACTCGCATAGCAACGCCAGAAATCACATACTTGTCCCATTGCTGATGTCGCGCTGATCCATCTGCATCCACAGCGCTTTCTAGCACCGTAACACATCCGTAAAGCTCATCGCTGGAGCATCCTCGAGCCGGCGCCAGCGCAAGCCCACCATTGGTCTTCTTGACCTGCATTACCTTCACATGCGCCTTGCAGCCAGAGGCAGCAAGCTTGGTGTTGAACATCTGGCATAGAGAGCGCTCAGAGTGATGGCGGGCCGCATTGTCGGCGGCGAGGCGGAGCAAGACACGGTTATCATGTCTACCTCCTTGCTGGGCAATGTTGAAAGCACTGTTCTTTCCGCCGCCTTCAACGACCATATCGCGGAGAGGGAGGAGGGAGCGAGACTTGGCGGGTCGACGGGCTGCGAGCGGCAGAAAGTCTTCGGGGCGCAACTGCGCGTTGGGCGCGGTCGTCCCAGTGGCAGTGGGGGCGGCACAACCAGGGGTGGCGGACTGGGTGGCGGAGGCAGACGACGAGGCAGACTTGCGCGTAGACGGGGCAGGGGGCGTGAACCAGGCGTCTGTGAGCCACGTCTGGAGGCTGGAGAGCAGGGGGTCGAGGGCGGTCTGGTCCACCGAGGGGGCGATTTCGGTGCGAGTGGCGGCGAGCATGGCGGCACGAAGGATGCTACCGGTAGCTGGGCAAATGGCACCCAAGGCCTCAGCCTCCTTCAGGGTGGTGAGCAGTCCCCCGAAGAGGTGGGCTCTGGCGGTTCCGGCGGCGACGGCATGCCGAGCGGCCTTCTGAAGGGCAGCTTCAACCTCATCCGCAGGAGCAGGCGGGGCGTGCACGCTGGAAGCAAGCGAGCGGTCCTGAGCAGAGGGCGCGGGAGCGCCAGCGTGAGGTACGACTGTGGCGGTGGCGGCGGCGGAAGTCTCTGTGGGAAGAGCTTCGTCGGCAGGCGCAGGGGCCGCATCGGGTTGGGCAGTGGCGGAGGCGCGGGTGGCAGGCGGGCCAAGAGGCGGGCGAGTGGTCTGACCACTTTCAAATCCATCTTCGCACCCGTCAGGGTAGCGCCGTTTATGGCCTGCTTGGGGGAGGGAGGCGGTGTTGCCACCGTCCTCCTCCATGTACGTCTGGACAATGTTGGGGGCGGCGGCCGGACGGGCGCCGGGCGGGTCGCTCGGCGCTCCATCGTGCGGAGCGGTTGGGGAGAGGGCGTTCATCTTTTACTTCTTGTGTTTGTTCTTTGTACTTGGATCTTGAGGGGTTGGTCCTCTCGTCAGCAGAGCGGGGAGGAAGTGGAGAGAAAAAGAAAGGAGGAAAATAAGATAATATGGTAAACTGGCAAGCCATGTGGCAATGCCAGCCGCCAGATGGCCAGACTCTCGAGATCAAGAGAGGGGAAGTGAGAGATAGGAGGAAGTGTATGTAGCTGTAGCAAAGGAAAAGAGAAGAGGGATGCCTCGTAGGTCGTGCCAAAGGCAAAGGACAGAAGAGGAAGAGGTAGTGTGAATGAGAGAGAGAGAGAGAACTGAGAGGAGAGAGGGAGTGTCGGAAGCGATACGGCGAGGGACTCGAGAGTCGGTGCGAAAGGGGTCAAAGGTTCAAAGGACGAAGTTTTGAGGATTTCAAAGAGGAGTTCGTAGAGGTGTGATAAAACGTAGAGGAGAATGAAGGAGTGTGATATGTGAAGAGAAAGAAGAGGAAAGGGGAGATGTGATAAGACGATAGTCGCTTGGGGGATTCTAGATACAGGCAGGAGAGAACAGGCATGTACTTAAGAGAGTTTGAATACCCAAGCGGCTGAGAAGAGGAAGAGAGTTGTTGGGGAAGATATCGTAGACGAGAATGAGAAAGGCGGCAGGACAGCAGTGTGTTGGGTTGCGAGGACGAGGCCGAGGGCCGAGGTACGCTTTGTTGGGGGAGACGATGATGTACAGCGTGAGAGTGGTGGCTGAGGTGTAGTCCCGAGGTCGGAGCCGAGGGCGGAGTCAGAGGATAGTCGAGTATGAGAGTCTTGGTGTTGGGGTCTTGGACAGGGTCATGACAATGGAGCCATCTAGCACATCACCGCCACAAAAGAAACGACCGTCTCGGGTCGTCCCGTCGTCACTCGTCATGGTGAGAAGAAATGCATCAGGGAAAGTCATCAGCCTGCAGCAGGGAATGAGAGGAGGCGAAAGCGGAACTGCAAGGTAGGGATAAGAGAGCAGGTGCGGCTGATAAATGGTACGGCTGGTGTGAAACGATGAGCAGAAGGGGTATGATGAAGGAAGAGCAGTACGGAGCTGCTGAACGAAGTGAGTGGTGTAGAAAGGTGGACATACGGGTTTGCGCTGTGATGAACCTGGATAGGGGCGCGCAGGCGCGCAGCGAAGTCAATAGTGAATAGCCGTGGTCGAGGAAGAGAAGGCCTGCGCAGTTGAAGACGGTACCGGTGTGCTGGATCGTGGCACAGAGTTGCACACGCGCATCGCAACTCCAGAAGGTTAGGCATAGGCGGCGAACACAGGACGTTCATCTGTATTATGCACGCACCTGTGCTTTGAAGGCGTTGGGTATTGTTGGCATCAACTGAAGACGAGCACGAGGCGACAAAAATTCTTGACAGAGGAGCTGAGCAGGCGTAATCGTGGAGCAGCTCTCCGCTCTCGGCGGGCGCAGAACCACGCGGTGCCAACTCAATGAGCGGCCACAGAAGCAGTGAGAAGCTGAGCCGCGTTCACATTTGTGCGGGATCCCAGGCGTTTCCTGAGCTGCTCTGCGGCGTGGTGACGGCGAGAACGTGGTAGACTCGCCGAAGACGCAAGCCAGATGTTTCAGTACTGATGGGCGACGACGGCGTGCGAGTGTGTGACTGTGTGCCAATACCGAAGTCGGCTTCGAGGCTATCTCGTTCATTCCGCCACCGATACCTGCAAGAGGTTGCCCGTCATAATCCTCATTTGAACCGTGTGTGCTCCAGACCGTTCCATCGCTAGAAAGCGGAGCGTCGCGGAACGCTGACATTCAACAATCAACGCGCTGGAAGAACGTCTTTGGCAGCAGTAGAGGAGATAGTTCCGTCATCGTGGCACTCCGCGGAAGAAGACTGGTCAGACTCCGGTGAGAGTGCCGAAGTCGATACTGAGATTAAGAACGACTCAGAGGATGATGACGACGCGACTGGTTCTGGTGTGCCGTGTGGTATGGTGGTGCGCTGCCTGTACTGTGCTCGTCGGTGTGCTGATCCGGAGCGGCGGTGAAAGAGGTGTTGCCGTCGAGAGCAGGGCGTCCGAATTAGTGAGGGAATCCGCAGAGGGCGGAGGAGGTGATGATTCAGTGCGCATAGCAGCGGCAAAAGTGTTCGACACGGGGGGTTGTGACAAAACGGTCGGGGAAGGGTACTACGTATGATCACGAAGCTCTTGCAAAAGCGCTCGGTACGGTCGGGGTCAATGGTCATGGCGATGTAACACATACGTGATCCGCAGCCGCGTCAAGGCCTCAAGGGCTTCCCGTACACGATTCTGAATCTCCGCGAATTCCTGAGACGCACTCATCGTGAGCGAGTGAAGGTCGACAAGGCCATGAAAGAAGGTGGCGGTGGCAGAGACATCAGTCAGGGTCGAGCGAATCTCCACCCGGGCATGGAGTGGGCGAAAATGTTGGAGGGGAGACCGAAATGCGAATTTGGAAGCGGAAATCGTACTCGTTCGCTCCTTGCAGCCAAGAAACTTGGCCAAACTCCACCGTGTCCCCGTCGTGAAGAAGTATGCGATGGTCGGGTTCGAGAGAATGCCCGTTAAGGCATGTCGTGTCTCCTCGTCCACCGTGCATGAGCTGAATGAAACCGTTGGCGCAGAAGATGGAGGCATGATTGGGGTGGACGGCGCACGCATTGAACCGGAATGGAGAAGGGGAAAGCGGAAGATCGTCTCACCATTCGCGGCGCGTTCCGCCAATGTGAAGTCGGAAATCTTCGGCAGCCAGAAAAGCGATGCTGCGGGGGCCTCATTTGTACGAAGAGGGTATGCAGGTGAGGAAAAGCGGCTGTGGGAGCATATTGCGGGAATTAAAAGTGGGGTATGGGTACGGAGGAGTGAGACGGTGAGGGGTAAGGAACGGATAGGCACGTTGAGCGCGACCTAGAGAGAATCAAGGTACGGATAATTTTGTAGATTTGAGGTAGTGGAAGCGCGGCAGTCTCGAGTCATGAGGATGCGAAAACGCGCGTTGGTGCAGATTGCGTGGTGGGAGAGGCGGGAGCGAGCTGTGTGAGAGAGCGAAGGATGTGGTTAGCTGATGGCTGCCTGCGGAGCATGGAGCTGGTGGTGAGCTTACCTGTCGTGCGCTAAGTCTTTTGATGCAGCGTCTTGAGAGCGTGTGGGTATGAAACATGCTTGGTTGGCAAGCTGGCGGGCGGCGACGGAGCACAAGGTTGTCGAGCGCAGCGGCGTAGGAGCGTGTCGGGAAGGAGCGCGCTGGTCCGGCTGGGCTACTTGGATGCTTGAAGAATGGTGCTGTGTGAGAGCATCGTGTCCATAGCGTGTCGGCAGCGGGGTTGATACGCTGTTAGAAGCTGGCAATGTTGAGTCGAAACTCGAAAGCAGGCTCGTGCTGGGCGCAAGTCAACAGCGTGTCCCGCCCGCTGCAAATCCGATGTCGCGTGAACTCGCGTCTGAGCAGCGTCTCATTGGCGTCTCAGGAGCGTCAGCAGCGTCTCAACATCCGGCCCACGTTTCCTGAGTTTACTTGTAACTTGACCATTGACGCCTTCTCTAGACTTTCAAGTTTGGGGTTTGGGGTTATAGAACCCGAAATCGATTACGGCCGTAAGCTCATAACCAACATTGGCTTACAAAGTACCTTTTTCTTCAATGAAAGACCACCTCGAAGCTTTGGTTCTTAAGGACCAAATCAAAGTCTCTTCATCCTCTCAAAAAATGAGCCACAACGGACGCAAATTGATCGTGCTGTGGTGGTTTTGTCGTGGGTGATGATGTAAGCAACATATTTATATCCGGGTCCAATGTCACGTGCATAGTCGGGTTTAAGGACCAAGTGTGCAGTGCATTCCCCACACTCAACAATCAACATTGTCTTCCACCTGCACAACGGAAAATCACAGCAATACCTAGTCTCATAAGATCAGACTGTATGTATGCGGTTTTCCACCCATTGTGAAATACAAAATTTTGCCACGTGACGAGCGATTAGCCGCCAGTGACACACGCAAGAGTGTCCGCTATACAGTCTAATTCCAACAGTAAGGACCCACATTGGGAATGCAACCTCAACCACTAAATGCTCACTTTTCGCAGCAAAGCTTACATGGATTGAAAGGACAGGTACTGAACAGTAACCTGTCCAAGTTTGAGATCTGTCCGAGAAGATCCCGTTGACTTGCTGACTGGCCGTGTTTGACCCCCAAGTTGCGATTTTCCCCTCTTCCCACTGGAAGCCACCCTCTTCAATCACCATGTATGCGGCCGTTTACTTAACAACTTGAAATAAAATTGCATTTCTGTGTTTGTGGAGAGACGTTCTACAACTTCTATCGAGAGCGCAAAGAATTTGAGGGCAATGATTGCAATGTGTTGATTTTTCTATGAGTTGGAATCAGACGTACTGGGGACTTGGTTGGCTGTGTGTCACTGGCGGCTTGCGGCATTTGCTTTTTTGCCACGTGACACAACACAAAACATACTCTTGCAACACATCCCCTGTACGTCTGATGCTATCAGTGATCGGCGTGACTATGGGTGACTATGACTATTTGCGACTATAGTCGCATGTGACTATGGGAACTATAGTCATAGTCACAAATAGTCACTCTTATGACTATGACTATGATTATGGGCCGAGGATAGTGTAACTATAGCTTACATAGTCACTGATTCTGGTGAACAGTGGTAATAGCCAGACTATTGCGACTATAGTCACATTCTTCAGCAACTATAGCTGGACTATAGTCTGACTATCAGTCTTGAAAGTTTGACTATAGCTATGGCATTCATTTGCAAATTTAATAGTTTGACTATAGTCACAGACATTTTCACTGGGATAGTCTGACTATAGTCCCAATTTTCTCGTCAAAAGCTATAGTCACAGCGAAATAGTCTGACTATAGTCTCAATAGTCTCTTATATATGCTCTTGTGGTTGTGACTATAGTCGACTATGTGGACTATAGTCTGATTATGACTATGACTATTTCACTTTTTTCAAAACCGCTTGTGACTATGACTATGACTATGCCCAAAATCGTGTAACTATAGTCGTAGCCGACCACTGGATGCTATGAGACTAAGCAATACCATCTATCCATCACCTCCTTCATTTTTGATGCGGACAACATATCTGCTGAGACAAGCCAAGTCACTGACTTCTGTCAATCTCCGAACGTAGTATGTGTATGGAGTGGGGTTTTAGGAAAGGCTTCGACCTAAGAGGGACCTTCACAATTTGGATGTAGCGCTAGATATGGCGCTCTTTTGTAGCAAAATTTTCATCGAATTGTGAGTGTACCAGCTGTTTTTGAAGCTACATCCGCATTCCTTATGGTGTTTGCTCTTGGAAGGTGGAGATTTGAAATGTAGATGACGTATATCGTAAAATTTTTACGATATGTGCTTGTAGCAAAATTTTGCTACAAACGAGTCTTATATAGCGTTTTTGCTACATTTGGGGTCATATCTAACGCTACATCCGAACTGTGAAGGTCCCTAAGCGGATTACGGAGCTTGAAAATCTTCTCAGATTGTGCTAGCAGTGGCCAATCACACGTGGCACTGCCATGTGGCTTATTCCTTATCTTATCTCTTATCTTCCTCTCTCCTTTTTCTCATCACTTTCCTCTCTCTCGGCCGAGAGTCTTCCGCTCTCCTAATTACCTTCGCCTTCCTTCCTTCCTTTGTACTTAACTTCCACACGCATTCATATACACATCAAGCCTTTCTTTCCTGTTGCATTCATTGCATATTACTCTCATATCACTCTTGCCAGCATACAGATGCTCTTGTCGCTGATGCATATCCGGCTTGTTCCGGCCGGCCCTTCCTCCTTGACTCCTTAAACAATGTTCTTCTGTTTTTCATCTGTTAGGCTTCTGCTTTGCATTTGACGAGACCAACCCATGTTGCACACCTTTATCCAGGTTCCAGGATAATAGTGACACCACTCTCCCTTGTCAGAGTGTCAGACTATGTGAAATGTTGTTACACTACATTCAGACTGTGTGGGTTGGGATGAGAGGCTATAGTCTGATTGACAGGGCAATAGTCTAACTATG
The DNA here is from genome assembly GCA_009428295.1 of Tilletia walkeri. Classification (NCBI taxonomy): domain Eukaryota; kingdom Fungi; phylum Basidiomycota; class Exobasidiomycetes; order Tilletiales; family Tilletiaceae; genus Tilletia; species Tilletia walkeri. Next base: position 40,634 of record RDSH01000177.1, read on the forward strand.
GGTGATTCTGCACATAGTCGGACTATAGCGTCTGGGTGCCATAGTCTGACTATTATCGCTCATGGTGTTCACCCAGTGACTATAGTCAGAAAATGACTATGGAGTGACCATGCGCAAAGAAAATGTCAGACTATATAATGTGACTATAGCCACATACTTCTCTTGTGATAGGCTATAGTCATTAAGGTTGATCACGGAGCGCCCCGGAGTGCTCCGTACTCCGGGACCCCTACTCCGGCGCGCTCCGCTGGAAATTTACCGGTCGAATTCTTACTCCGCA
>RDSH01000178.1:0-40427 GCA_009428295.1 Tilletia walkeri
AATCGCCCAACAGCAGGCCAGAACTTGTTCTGTCGGAGACTCTTGACCGGGTACGCCGCCTGCGCACGCGAGTAAGGGACGTCCCACTCCGCCTCCGACTTCGTCATAGTCTCAATCGTGTGAGGTGCCCTCTTGAGCAAGTTCTTGTCCTTGGGAACCTTGCCTGACCGTACCTCGTCAGCCTCAGCCTTGATGGCAAGCATCGCCTCGCAGAACCGGTCGATCTCAGCGAGAGACTCAGACTCGGAGGGCTCGATCAGCAGACCGGTCGAGATGGGCCAGGCGCAGGTTGGAGGGTGGAAGCCGTAGTCGATCAGCCGCTTGGCGAAGTCCATGACCGTCAGACCGGCATCGGAGTACTCGGCGAGATCGATGAGGAGCTCGTGTGCGACCAGACCTGCTGAGTTGGTGTACTTGACTGTGAGGACAAACGCCGAGAGGCAATGGGTCAGAATCAACGTATGTTTCCTCTCCCTCCTCAGCGTAACAAAATGTCTCACCCTTAAAGTCGCCCTTCAAGCGCCAAGCAATGTAGTTCGCATTAAGCAGAGCAACCTCCGTGCTCGACTTCAGCCCTTGCCACCCAAGCTGCTTGATATACGCCCATGCAATGGTCAAGATGGATGCCGAACCGAAGGGAGCCGCAGAGATGGGGTCGATAGCCTGCTCGCCTCCGACGGACGCGAGAGGGTGACCGGGGAGGTAAGGCGCCAAGTGCTCGGCACAGCAGATTGGGCCGACACCGGGTCCTCCGCCACCGTGCGGGATCGAGAATGTCTTGTGAAGGTTGAGATGGGTGACTGTGCGCAGGAGGATAATTTAGTATGTTTGCGCTTCGAGGAGAGAGGAAACCGTCAGCGAGGCAACTTACCATCAGCACCGATGATGGCCGGGTTCGTGAGACCCTGTCAGAGCAAAAATGGACGCGTCAGTAGGCAGATTCAAGTAGCAAGATACAGAAAAGAGACCAACTCACAACTTGCGCCTGCAGATTCGCGCCGTCCATGTAAACCTGTCCACCCGCATCATGAATAATAGCACACGCCTCCTGAACCTTCTCCTCAAATACACCATACGTCGAAGGATAAGTTACCATAAACGCCGCCAACTCAGTCCGATACTTGTCCGCCTTCGCACTAAGATCCTCCAGGTCCAAACTGCCATCGGGGAGCGTCTTGACAGAGACGACGCGCATACCGGCCATCACGGCCGAGGCGGGGTTGGTCCCGTGAGCCGACTGCGGAATGAGACAGACGTCGCGCTTGCCTTCGCCCTTGGAGTCGAGGTAAGCTCGGATGACACTCAAGCCGGCAAACTCGCCCTGCGCGCCCGAGTTGGGCTGGAGACTGACGGCGGGGAAACCGGTGATGGTGCATAGGTCTCGCTCGAGTTCGCGAATGAGGACGTCGTAACCCTTAGCTTGTTCTTGGGGAGCAAAGGGATGAAGAGAGCCATACTCGGGACGCGAAAGGAGCGCCATGGAGGAAGTAGCGTTCAACTTCATAGTGCATGATCCGAGGGGAATCATGGCATTCGCGAGGGAGAGATCCTTCGATTGAAGGTGGTGAATGTATCGAAGCATCTCCGTCTCGGACCGGTGAGAGCTGAAGACGGGGTGAGTCAAGATGGCCGAAGTGCGCTTGAAGTCGGGAACAGCAGGCAAGTCAGTGACCTGGGTGGCTGCGTTGATGGCCGAGGGACTGGTGCTGGGAAGGGGCGAGGTGGTGGCAGGCGCAACGGGTTGGCGCTTGACAGGGGTGGAGACCTCGAGGGCGCCGAGAGTCTCAGCGTCAAGTCCGAGGCTGGCTGCGAGCTCAAGAAGCTGATCGGAACGGTAGTGAACCTGCTCGAGATGGAGACCCTCGGCAGCAGCCTTGGCCTGAGCGGAGGCAACGGCCGTGTTGGTGGGAGCCAAGGCGCCCTTGAACACGTTGAGGATGTCAGCGACCTCCTCGATCGTGACGGTCTCGTCGAGAGTGATGCCGACGCTGGTGTCGCTGATCCGACGGAAGTTGAGACCGGACTTCTCGGCCTCGGCGTGAACGCGGACAGAGCCGACACCCGCCTTGCTGAGGTCGATGGTGAGGGTGTCAAAGAATGCACCGTCGCGGTTCACAACGCGTGCGCCGATCTCGGTGAGCTCGTGCTTCAGGAGACGGGTGAGGCCGTGGGTCTTGGCGGCGATACGACGGAGACCCTCAGGGCCGTGGTAGACCGCATACATGGCGCTCATGTTGGCGAGAAGAGCCTGTGCGGTGCAGATGTTTGAGGTGGCCTTCTCGCGACGAATGTGCTGTTCACGAGTTTGAAGAGCGAGACGGAATGCGGGCTTGCCTGACGAGTCGCGACTGACACCTACGAGACGACCGGGGATACGACGCTTGAGCTTGTCGGTGACGGCGAAGAAGGCGGCGTGAGGGCCACCGTAGCCTGGGGGAACACCGAAACGAGCTGAGTTACCGAGAGCGATATCTGCGCCCCACTCTCCCGGAGGCTTGATCATGGTGAGAGCGAGGAGATCTGTGGCGGCGACTACGAGACCACCGAAGCTGTGAATGTCCTTTGCGAGACCGCTCCAGTCGACGATGCGGCCGTTGACGTCGGGGTATTGGACAAGGGCGCCGATGATGTCGTCGCGAGGAGCTTCCTCCTCAGATGGCAGACGGTAGCCTTGAGGAGTGCGGAGATCAGTGACGAGTACGCGAATTCCGAAACCCTTTGCGCGCTGTCGCAGAACAGCCATGGTCTGTGGAAGGACGGCACGGTCGACGAGGAAGGTCTTGCGCTTGGAGCCGGAAATGCCGTATGAGAGGACCATAGCTTCGGCAGCAGCTGTGCCCTCGTCGAGGAGAGACGCGTTCGCGACGTCGAGACCGGTGAGAGAGGTGATCATGGTTTGGTAGTTGAGCAGGGACTCGAGACGGCCCTGAGCGATCTCTGGCTGGTAAGGAGTGTAGGAGGTGTACCATGCGGGGCTTTCGAGGACGTTGCGGAGGATGACGTTGGGGACAAGGGTGTTGTGGTAGCCCATACCGATGAGAGACTTGTGCTTTGTGTTTCCGGAGGCGATTTCGGTGCCTCTTCGGAGCAGTTCTGATTCGGACAGAGGCTGGAGAGCAGATTTGTTTACGGTGGACTGGTCGAGTCTGATGCTCTTGGGGACGGCGTCGTGAATGAAGGCGTCCATGTCGCTGTATCCGATCTTCTCGAGCATGGCCTGGATGTGGGCGGTGCGTGGGCCGAGGTGCCTGTGTTCGAAAGCATCGAGTGGCGCGAAGAGTGACTGTGCGACTTCGCTAGATCCGAGCTGGGGCGCGTTGAGGGTGGACTGCAGCGTGGCGAGTGAGCGGGTGTTCTTTGAGGAAGCTGTTGCTCGTGCGGCTGCTAGAGAAGCGCGTCGGACTGTTGCTGAAGATGCATGGTACTGGCGATTCCTTGCTGTGGGTGGGGAGAGGGAGGATGCTGCTGTGATGGTGACTGCGCTGGTGCTGCCGATGCTGCTGGAGTACGAGGTCGCTCTGGAGGCGACACCCGCTGAGCGAGCGAGGAGAGTTCGTGCTGCCATTGCCTGAATGGGGAGGAGAGAGTATGAGAGAGAGTGAGAAGCTCGTCGTCGTCGTCGTCGATGCGAGGAAACGTTCCCTTTTTTCTGTGAGGAGAGAAGGTGTCGGACAAGGCGGACTTCTCTTTCTGCTTGCTGCTGAAGCGAGAAACTTTCTTGTGAAATGAGAATTGATAAGAACGCCGAGTTTATCCAGGCACACGGCCTCTTATCAAAGCAGCATCCTTCCCACTGCGCTGGCACAGTCATCCGCGGGTACAGCCGGCCTTCGTTTCTTCTCATCGTCTGGGCCCTGCGGGATTTATAAGCGACACCAACTCACCACGTGAGACAGGGCGGCCACGTGTTGTTTATCCGGCTTGTTCCGGAACATTTTCACGTTTCTCCGGAGCGGCCCGACATCGACGCTTTCCTCAATCAATGCATGGATCACCTTCGATGGCTGTTCTTGACCAGCAAGAATCAAGGAAAGAATAGAAAGAGTCGAGCGAGAGCAAGATGAATGCTCGGGCGATCCCCCTACTGCAAAGTTCTCTCGGCTGTCTGCGAGGAAACGGAGTCCAAACTGTCTTCCATCGAGGAGGCGGAGGCGGACGAGAATTTCTTCCCTCAAGACTACCCTCGCCGTTCAACAACAGCACTCGAGTCCATCAAGACTGCTATCCAAGATACGGTCTTCCGAATGAAGTGAGAGCAAGACACTTCCATCGCTCAGCCATTGCAAGAGAGAAAACCTCGCCGCCTCAAGATGGCCAAGAAAAAAGATCGGGCACACCTCCGGTCAACGCATCTTCATCGACAATAGCTCCCTCTGCCTCTGCCAGCCTCATACGGTCCACTATCGCCAAAATCGAAGCAGAACGGCGCCTGACCGAACTCGGTGCGAAATGGAGTCGTTTCTCAGGGTATGACTCCATCGAAGAATTGAAAAAGGCCGTCCTTGATCTTGGTGAGCATTTCTTCTGTTCACTCTGCTGCTGTTGTGCTGGTGATTTACCTTCCAACCCATTCTTTCCACCCAGAAATCCGCCTCAACACTGCCAGAACGAACCTCGATGAGGCCAAGCGATCATATGTGGACTCCGTCGGTCTCCGCTCCAACTCGCAAAGGCAGATCAACGACCTCCTCTCCCGCAAATCATCCTGGTCAGAAAACGATCTCTCCCAATATACGACCCTCTTACGCTCGGAACACTCTCAAAACAGATCAGAGACCGATTCTCAAGCACGTTACGAACAGGCTGAACAAGAACTTCAGTCTGCTTTTGATGAACTCGTTCGAGCCGTCATGAGACGCTATCACGAAGAGCAGATCTGGAGCGACAAGATTCGAAACGCAAGTTCATACGCGAGTCTGATCGTCGCAGGCCTCAATAGTTCGTACCTCACCCCAACCTCTTTCTCGTCGCTTCCCTTCACAACCTATGAGCTGACCTCTCAAAACTGTTCTTGATCAGTCATCATCTTCACCGTCGCCATCGTCTTCGTCGAACCATACAAACGTCGCAAGCTTGCCGAGACCTTCGAAAAACGACTGATCGAGGGTGAAGCCCAAAGCAGACGTCTCGTTCAAGCTACTATTCAAGACTTCGAGACACGCACAGCACAAACTCAACAGGCTCTCACCGCCGAGGTGCAACAGGGCTACCAGCACATCCTCCAAACCTTGGGAGCGAGGCCTACACCAGAGCCTCCGTCTCCAGGCAGTCCGGCTCCCGTGGTGCTGCCCCTTGCAGCTCGACTCCGCATCGGCCTTGCGGACGAACGAAAGCGATCAGAATGGGCAGTCACAACTGGACTAGGTGCTCTCGCTGGCGTAGCCTTCACGCTTGCCTTCACCCTCCTCACAGGTACCGCTGGCGGAGCTCCGCCTGGCGCACCATGATCTCTCTAGGGATCTTATTCCCCTCACTTCCAGCGTTTCTCTCCCTCTCACGTTTCACGAAGTCACGAACCACCCAGCAACTCCGATTTATGATACCCCCCGCCACACATCTAATCAGGCGATGGACCCCTTCCCTTTCCCATCACCCACAGCAAAAAGAGACTCTGTGACATGAAACGAAAAAGAGAACACCTCATGCCTCATCGCCTCATCCTCCGCAGAACACCGCCCGACATGTGGCATGAGATGTCTGCTGACTTCGCTGTTAACCCCCGCAGAGAAGCAGAACCCGCAACCCTTCTCGAATGGCGCAAGCGAACGATGACGCCGGCCAGCTGGGCGATGGCAGCGGAAAGCGGTTTCCCATGATGAGAATTCTTGGGAGACCGAGAGGCGAGCCAGATGGAGACGAGCTCTTGTCACAAAAAGGGAACGGAGTGAGCGTTTGGAATCAGTCAGAGCTTACCCTTCCACTCCCATCCTCTCCTTCAGCCTTACCGTCCTCTTCTCCTTTATTCTTTCCTCAGACCTTCTCTACCGACCGAGTCAACAGATTCCCATGGCACATTGGGCCGTTCGTCGCGGCCAGACAAGAGGAGTCTTTCCCACCCTGTACGTGTTCGCTCATCTTTACCTATGGTCTCATCAGGAAATGCTGACTTTACGTATCTCACCACAGCAAAGAAGCTCTCTCTGCCGTCCGTGATTTTCCTCATGCCTCCCAGGCACCCTTTGACGAAGAGGACGACGCCTGGGCGTTCGTACTTGCTCGACAAGTCCACGCATGCTGTACGACCGTCTACAAACCGCCTTCCATGTTTGATTCTGAACAGCGAGGGGGTTCAGCTGGGGCAGGATGGGCGTATGGGGTTACTTGGAATGAGCGTGCGTTCGAAGGGCCGAGGTGGGAAGAGGCTGGGTTTTTGTCTGGTGATTATGCGTCTGGGGTTGAGCATGCTGAATTCGTGGTGAGTGAGGAGTGTGAACATGCTCGAGTGCTTAGCTGCGACGATTTTGGCGCTGATGAACTTCGTACTTGATGGGTGTTGCAGGCCATCTTACGTGCTCTTGAGCTCTGCCCAGATAAAGGCGACGCGGTCGTGATCTCTACGTCCAGCAAGGCCGCATACCACGGTAGGTCCTACGCCCTTGGTCTTCTTCAGTGTTATCGCTCTGTTGACGCTTCTTCTCTCCATTCTCTCCATCATTGTCGATAGCGCTCAAAGCCAAGGTAGCCCCGACAAGCGCAATGATAGAGCCGCCTCAAACAGGCTCTCCGATGTCGGCGTCCGAACGGTTCGATGACATTCTACGACGTATTCAGAGCGCGTGCGAGCGAATGGCTCACTGGCCGCGATTTGAGCTGTGTCCCCTGTACGAGGACAAGGCATGCATGAGGCGTGCCTATCGGTGAGTAATGCCTGTGTCCTATCAGGAGGGTTTTGCTCATGATACAAGCGCTGACCACCTTTCGATCATGACATTTTGGCAGGATGGCATGGGACGCAGCCTATGACTCGCACCTACATCCGCATGGCCCTCAATCTCAGCCACAATCACGAACACCAGCATTGACTCCAGGAAGTTTCCCCGGTCGAGCTACATGGGCAGCCCGACTCCAGCTCGCCGAAGATGACGACGGCTTGATCACTCCGAAGAGCAGTGCCGACTCCGCCTATCTGTTCTCGCCGTTCTCTTCCACGATGCCCCCCGCCTCGGGTGCGCCGCTCTCATCTGCCTCGACATTGGGCACCTCATCAGCGACGCTCGAAGAACGCTCCAATCCTTTCTCGCCTTCTTCTACCTCGGCCACTGTAGCGCCAGTTGACAGTGGGCGAGGGTTGAGTCCACAACGACCTCAACTAGGTCCGCGACCTGGTCGACAGTTCCAAATTCGGCGAGGCTTACATCGGACGGCCTCGTCCACTTCATCTCTCAACATGCGTGTACACGCTTTCGACGAGGACGATGTGATATTTCGACAGGGTGACACGAACCTGGTTCGATCCAGCTTAGCGTTCTATTCTTCGCTTCTGAACGGATCCACTCAGGCTTTGGGTACTTCCTGCCTCCCTGTCGCACGGAATGGGAGCGACTCGACTAATTCACCTCCGTCTTCGGACTCGGACTCCGATTCTGATTTGGGCGAGAGCTCAAGTGAGCAAGAAGGGGATGGCGAACATCGCGAGCTTGAGGGTGAAGGCAGCTCGGTTCCTGCTGGAGCTCATCCTTTGCACTCGGAGGACGAAGAGGAGGATAACGAGTATCATCGGGATCAAGTCCTTCGACGGGCTGCTCAGAGTCGAAGGCCCTCGCTCGAGAACGGTCGTCAGCACGACGGAGCCTCCCAGGTGGCGCAATCCGCTGAAGGAGAGCAGCAGGTACAGGACGACGTCGACTCTTTGAAGAGCAGCTCAAGGTACGGCCGTAGCTCCTATCCTGGTCGTCGTAGTCTCAAACTCGAGGACCTGATACAATTCGCAATTCGAAGGAGACGATGTGGACGACAGCAAGGCGAAAGCTGACCAAAACAGCGCGGGTATTGTTAGTCCGGCACCCACGGGCGTTGAGGAACAAGTCAAGAGGGCGATGGAGGACGGTCTTTTGCTACATCGGTGTCCAAGACGCGAATAGACCACTTCAAGCTCTCCTCTTCTTCATCTCCTCTTCTTCATCTCATTGTAGATACTCTCATGCACACACATGTCTACTGTCATAGCTTTCCCCTCTCTTATATCCTTGCAAAACCATGTACATTTCAGCTAACAGAGAAGCTCTGTGCGCATTGTGCTACCGCGCATACCTGGGCTCAACATACATCGAGCCGAGATCATCCAAAGACATCCTTCACCGACCAGTGGTTGTTCCACCCGCTCTGATTCTTGCGGCTGTCGAACGCCCGTGGTGGAGGGAAATCCGCCGAGGTGTGGAACGTCAATCCGCCTGACTGCGGAGGGGGCGAGGGGATCCGCGATGCCGGCGCACGATGATGATTGCTGTTGGCGGAAGCAGAAGGCGGTATGGCAGGAGCTGCCGCCCTGGGAGGCGGAGGCGCGGCCGCAAACGGAGGAGGTGCACTTGCTGATGGAGGCGGAGGAGGTGGTGGAGGAGGAGCGGAGGGTCTGAACGCCGCGGTGAATGCTGGAGGTGCGGGAGCGCGGGAAGTTGGAGCTGAAGGCGCTGCTGCTGATGGTGGAGGCGGGGGAGGGGGCGGTGGTGGAGGTGCAGCTGACCGACTGGGTGGAGCGGCGGGTGAGGGACGCGATGGTGGGGCAGGTGGAGGGGGTGCTCTACCCAGAGCGGGAGGAGGTGGTCGGGAAGAAGGCGGTGGTGGAGCGGGTGCTGCTGCTGGCGGCGGTGGAGGTGGAGGTGGTGGAGCCGAGGCAGGTGCTGCGCGCGATGGAGCTGGGGGACGAGGCGCAGCTCCGAAGGGCGCAGCTGGCGGAGCAGGAGGTGGTGGAGGAGGAGGAGGAGGAGCTCCTCCTGGCGCGGGAGCTCGTCTTGGAGCTGCTGGAGCAGCCGATGGGGGTGGAGGCGGCGGTGCAGGAGCAGCTGCGCCTCGTCGTGGAGGAGTTGGCGCGAATCCCATAGGTGCGGGAGGAGCAGCGCCGGTCGGTCTCGATGGCGGCGGAGGAGCTGGAGCTCCAGGGACCGCGGGAGCTCGACCTAGACCTGCTGCTGAGGGCCGACCTGCCTGCGCTTGGATCGCAGCTGCAATTCCTGCCATTCCGCCTGGAAGGGCTGGTGCTCGACCCGGCGGAGCAGGAGCTCCACCACCGCCAGCGCGGCCCCCACTACTTCCACCTCCAGATTCCCCTGCTATCTTTCCGACAACTGCAGGGCCTGAGCGATCTACTGTGACAGCCTCTGTGGGAAGTTGAGGAAGTCCGAGCGCAGAGGGGGGTCAGTATGTTTCGTTGCTGGGGGCTTCGATGGGCATTGCTACTCACTCTTGAGAGATCTGCCATTTTTGATGGCATCCTGCAGTGCTGAATTCATCCTCTGCTATTCAGTTGCCTGTATGGGTATGTGTGCGTGTATGCGATGGACGTGGTCGTGCTCAGCTTCCCCTCCTGAGGCGGGCGAGGTCGTCATCCACCACCACCCTCGCCCCAATCGCCGACGATAGCATCGCCAATTCGCCGACATAGGAAGCACTGCCCAGCATCGCCTCTCGCCTGGCAGACGAAGACAGACCTCAAAGTACATCGGTATGCTGCCGACGCCAAGTGAGGAGGGGGAAAGCCTCTCCACGGACTTCCCTCCCGTCCCAGCCATTTTGGACCCCGAACTACAGCTTTCACCAGCATGCTGCCTTTCACGAGAGCAAGTATGCACATTGACAGTACATTATTGCGCCCTACCGCCACTGGTGTCTTGTTTCTAGCTTGTCCTACCTGACCACCCTCGACCAGATGCTCGTCTTGCGTTTTTACATTCCATACAAGAAGCTGACTCTTTCCTCCATCTCAGCTGATCATTTCTCCCACCACTTCTTCGTCTTCGTTCTCCCCCCCTGCAGAGTTCTTCCCAGAATGCCGAGCTTGAGCCAGTTACCGGACACCGTCTCCCAGTTCCTTCACCAGAAAGTAGCCCTCGCTGCCAAGTCATCCTCAGAGATTACGGCCACAAGCCCGCCCCAGACATCCTTATCATCTGCCGGAAATCCATTCTCCGTCTTCATCGAGCTTGACGACGCCCGCGCCTATTTTCCGGGCCAGCTCTTCGTCGCCAAACTTCATCTTCCCCCCGAGATCGATGCAAGACACATTGAAGGCATCGAAGTCGAGATCAAAAGTTGGACGCACACCTTCGGTCGCAAAACAAACGGCAATACCACTACCAACACTTTCGAAAAGGATCTCCATTACTCAATCAAGGGCTTCCTGTCCGCCGAGCGTTGGGCGGGTCCAGGGAACGTCTCTGCTCGAGCTGAAAATGGCCTTTATATCGTCAAGTGCGAGGGTCCACCAAATACATGGCTCATCAGCACACGTTTGCCTTCCACCGTCCAATTCAAGACGGGATGGCGCAAGTATATGGAGACGGCTTTGATTCCACCCACTTTCCAGGATGTCACCCGCGACCGCACGAACAATACCGTCTACTGGGCCATCAAGCTCACAGTGAAGCGGACTGGCGCACTCCTACGCGATTACCGCATATGGAGACCGTTCATCGTTCTTCCCTTCTCCTCCGACCCTGCGCCTACCTTCAGCCTACCATTGCTTGCCATTTCGTCCAACGGCATCCCACCAACCCCTCAGCTCATCAAGTCCGCCTTACCTCCATCGTGGAAGACCTTTTCGGCGGACAGCAGAATCAAGACAGCCTTGATCTTCAGCAAAGGCACGCTAACGATCCATCTGTTCCTTCCAGACATGGAAAATGTCGGTCCTGGGCAAATCCCGATCTACCTCCATGTGGCAGTCAGCGCCAAGAAGGCTTCCGATCTGCTTCCCTCAGGCTCAGTCAGACTTCCTGATCTACCTCTCACAAGCTCGACCTTCGATTCCCGCGGCAAGGGTAAGGCAAAAGAAGATGCAGCTCAAGATTATCACCCTTTTTTCGATATCAGAAGGCGCGTACGAAGCCGCGCCGATGGTGGAAGTCACTCCGAAGAACATCGCATCCTTGCTCCTGTTCGGTGGAATACCCCCGCCTTCCTCTCCTCCGATTCAAGAGCCGGGCAAAATGTCCATCAGGGCTATGCGTGGACCGATCCTATGCCCACACAAGAGGCTGGCCTCATCGCCCAAACCGACCTCCCCTTTACGCGCTCGGCCCTTTTGACGGGTCAGTTGATGGTAGAAGTGCCCCCGCCCATAGACATGCACAATCTTCGCGTCAAGTACAAGCTCAACTTCCACTGGTCGCAGCCTGGTCTTGGCAACTCAATCTCTGCTGAAGTAGGTCTCTTGGTCGCGAATAAGGGCGTCAACCAGGCAGAACTGAAACAGATGGGCGAGAGACTGCTCGAGGTTGATATGCGTCCGGAAGTGGGACAGGCATGGCGTGACCTCGACCGCCGCGTTCTCGGCCCTCGATGGGCTGCACTTCGACAGATTATGCCAGTCTATCTGGGCAGCCACCGAGGGAGCTACGACGACGAACCTCCGGCCGCTCACGCTCACGCTGACGGTGAAAATTCGGACGACTTCGACTTGGTTCCTCACTTCGACTCCAAATTGGCGATCCACGGTCAGGCGCCTACCCACGATTTGCCGTCATATGATGACACCAATCCTTCGACTTCTGGTCCTGCTCGCGACGAGAAGCAGTACCTGAGCTGTGCTATCCGGCCGCTTCCTCCGTAGAGCCCTCTGCCTTTAACTAGCAACAAACCTGCCAACTACGCCTTACGGTTCGCCCCATAATCTTTCCTTTCATTCCACTTGTTCGACCTTCCTTCCTTCAAGCTGTTGTGTTAGATAACGGGCTTGCTATCCTGACGGGGGGCAACCACAATTTCTTAATAGCCTCTGCATCTCAATGACAAACGGGCGAAAATTGATAAAAGACAGGCAGGGATCGGAAGGAAGAACAGGGACAGAAGTGGTGAAAGCTTTTTGATTAATCGACAAGGATGACGATCTTGCCCGCGGCCTGGTTCTTCTCCATACAATCATGCGCCTCGACAATCTCCGTCAACTTGAACGTCTTGCCGATGGTGATCTTGATCTTGCCTTCCTTGATGAGTCCCACAAGCTCGCCGTACGGTGTAGCCTTGACGTCTTCGTTCCCGCCCGTGTAGGTAGTCAAGTAGGTGGCCGTCTTGATTCCTGTGGCACCCATGGGCGAAAAGGCCTCGAGCTCCCACTTGTCGCCGACCATACCTGTCATACAGCAGATGCCGTGGTCGTTGAGACACTGGAGCGAGTCTTGCAAGGTCGTAGTGCCCACGAGCTCGAGGACTTTGTCGAAGCCTCCCATTTTGTTGGCTTCGTCTGCGATAGAGCCTGTATCGACGATGATGTCGTCCGCGCCGGCATCCAGACACTTCTGCTTGCGAGATGCGGAACGGGTGGTAGAGACGATTAAACCGGCACCACGATGCTTCGCAATAGCAGCCGTGGCCAACCCAACGGAAGTCGTCCCACCACGAATCAACACACGGTCGCCCTTCTTGAACTGCAACGCACGAGTGAGAGAACCCCAAGCCGTCTGGAGCATCTCTGGGATCGCACCGAGCGTCTCCCAACCGAGGTCTTCGCCGCCAGGAATGACAACGACCTGCTCAGCGGGGACAGAGGTGTACTGGGCATACGACCCATCCCACGTCCGACCCATCCCGCCCATCGCAGACGTGACGACATCTCCCTTCTTAAAATGGCCTACCCCGCCATTATCCTCCACGATACCTACGCCTTCGATACCCAAAATCCGAGGGAATTGGACTACGTCGCCCGAGTGTCCCTGGCGCGTGAAGAGCTCGGAGCGGTTGAGGCCGAAGGCTTTGATGCGGATTAGTACGCGGCCGGGGGTGGGAGGTGGGATGGGGACTTGTTCGAGCTTGATGGCGGAAGGGGGGCCGGCTTCGTGCACTACGGCCGCGAGCATAGTCTTGGACGGGGTGGACATTATGGATCTAGCGAGATGGGGGAGGGGAAGACGGAAAGAGGTTGAGGGTGAGAATGGTGGAGGGAAGTTAGTGGGGTTTGAGGGGACGTCTTCAGTTGCGGTGAGATTTGGAAACAAGAGAAGGGAGGAGAGACAGCATCAGCCAGGGCTCCCAACGCGGAAGGTCTTCTAAAGTACGATTCCAGTCCCAGGACCCCTTTCCATCAAGTTGACAGCAGCAGATCTGCGGTACATACTCGTACCTCGACTTCGTGCCTTGGAGGCACGGCGCACGGACGTCGAACTTCACAGTTGCTTGAGCGTACAACCGCAAGCCGGCCGTAGATCTGAGCAAGCCACACCTTAAAGCTAAGATCGAGCCTTGATGGGCGTCTCTGTGGGCTAAAGAAACGCTTCTGAGTGAGCTTCCGGACGCTGCAGAGCCGACCAAAGGTCATCTTCACCATTCACCATGTGCTGCCTGCTGGGTAATGATGTCGAGAAGACACGGACGCATGACAAGATGATGCAGGGACTCCCCGCGCACACTGCAGAACAGACAACCGAGTCTGCGACTTGCGTGTAAGGTCTAACAGTGATAAGGAAGGCGGAGGATGTTGGCCTACGAGTCGGCTTCGGAGGAGTGAGGACATCTTTGGCAAGGTCCTTAAGATCGTGTGGGTGGGAGAGAGCGCGAGCAAGACTGGAAAAAGATGGAGAAATGATGGGAGAAAGATGAAGCGATGAAGGAGGGAGCAGATGGGCATCTAGGCTGGACAAAAGAGGAGTGAAAGAGATGTGAGCAGAAGAGAAAGGTCAGCAGCAGGAACAATGGACTCTGTACATGGTGCTTGAGCCGCCTGTCGTGGGTTGTCTTCGCTACTTCCTTGTGGAAAGTGCAGATGATGAGGCGATGATCGACGAGGCACAAAGGGGGTGGATTCACATTTTCTTTCCATCATCTCCTACATCCACCATCCACCGTGTGACTGGAAAAGGGAGCGACGGTCAGCCAGGATGCCGGGCCTTCCAAGCAGTGGTTCGAAAGATGGCCCTCTCACGCAGGAAGAAATGCGGGAGTGGCAGTTGAAGCTCAAAAGGATCAGGGCCAGCAGCGCCAATGCACGCCGCAGCCTGGACCTCGCCTCTCGGTTGCTGCAGAAGAACGAAACTCTGGTCGACCGACTCGCCTCTCGACTGGAGAAAGCGGACGAGCTGCCGACTTCGAGGCAGCGATCAAACGTGTCAAAGGCGGGTCAGACAGGGGAGAAGTCGGCTGCGTCTGGCGGGGTGGCTAATGGGAAGGATCCGAACCCGAAGGTCAATCGCTCCATGGCGATGTGGGACTCGCTGTACGGAATTCCAAATGGACCTACCAAGACCACTCCGTCCGATGTATCAGCTGAGGCACCCAGTACTGCTGCGACTGGTGACCGGGGGAAGGGAAAAGGTAGAGCGACAGGGGAGATAACTGATGAGGACGGCTTCGACTGGAGGACCATCGTCGATTTTGCCTCGAGGCCTAACCCCCGCCTACCGGTATTGTGCCAGAAGCCCGCCCTTCGTGCATCGGCGGCAAGCAGAGCAAACGACAAGGCAATCAAAAGTCCAGCACGCGTGACCTGGGCGGACACTCACGACAATGGGCCGCTCTTCACATGGCCACTTGGAGGTGGACCCGGTGCCAAATCGTTGTTCCGCTCGGACGTGTCATTGCTGGAGCACGGCGAGCCGCTCACCGTTTCTCTCATCGAGTTTGGTCTGGCGCACATATTCGACCAAAAGCGAGACGAGGACGAAGCTGGACGCAAGCTCGCGGATGCGATAGAGGTCTACAGTCCTACAGTGAAGACCCGCAATGGTCGTCTCCAAGTTCCGATCGGAGACAGCGACGTCTTTGGAAAAGACTACATCATCGTCCCCTTGAGCAATGACCGTCGATGGAGCGTGGCTATCATCGTCCATCCAGCTCTCGTCCTCAAGCTGAAATCACAACAACAATCACACGAACAGAGCAACCCGACGCAGCGGTCACAGCGCCACAACTTCCGGCTACCAGACAGTGATGACGAGAACGAGGACCAAGGTACATCCAAATCTACCCCTACATTGAAGAGAAAAAGGGTGACCTTTGTCGAAGAGATCACGGATTCAGGCGATTCCTCCAGCAGCCTTTCATCCGCCCCCGAACTTCTCCCTGCGCCAAAACGAGGTAGGACGCTGAACGGCACAGCGAGACAATCAGGGAGACAACCAGAGAGGGCTGCCCCACTGCAGAGTCAAAAGGTCATCAGCTTGGTCGAAGCTAGCGACGAGGAGAGTGGACCAGTGGTGGGTAAGAGCGAAGGGTCCCAGACAGAGAAGAATAGCGTACAGGACGGCAACAAAGGAGGATTCGATCCAAATATACCCACGATCATTTTCTTCGGCTCCAAGTCAGATTGGCCACGGGCCTCACGTGTGTCATTGTCGCGACATCTCCAGTTCAAGGCGATGTCAAAAAGGCGAACGCAGTTGGAGGACCTCGGCCTTAGATGGGACGGAAGAGGTCCTCAAAGCAGGAAGGAGGCGGCAGACCAACTGGTGGACTGCAATCTAATCGACGCTATAGTTCCCGAGCCTCCCAACTGGTGCGATGCAGGTGTCTATCTTCTCCACTACATCCGTTCCTTCTTCTCTGATCCTCGCCACTTTGAAGAACTGATCGTAGTGAGTTTCCAATTGCCTGGCGCCTCAGTTCTTTCTTTTCATGCGCAATTGACGTTGATAAATCTCTCTCCATCCTTAGAACCAATTCAAGGAAGGGGTACTGTAGCGTCAGAACCACGTCAAGGAGGAGTGGCGAGCGGTTGAAGGTTCCACACAACGTCAATATTGGCAAGACATCATCAAGCAACGCGCAAAGGATTGGGAGGAGGAGCAGCGGAGAAGGGCCGAGAAGGAGATGGGAAAGGACAAGGAGCGTCCGGCAGAGTTTGCGGGGATGGATGGCGTCGAAGGAGCACCTGCTGTTGGCCCTTCGACGAGACCATCTGCAGGAGGAGTGATGGTAACGACCGGTGGAGAACCTTCTGGTTCTGGGCCCACAATGAAGGGTCCTGCAGAAGTTGGAGTGGTAGAGAGCCTCGGAGGAACTCCTGTTACCGGTATGTCGACGAAGCGCCAAGAAGAAGTTGCGGTGGTCGAGAACGGCGGAACAAGTCTTTCTTGGGGTCCTCCGAAGAAGCATCCTGCGGAGGTACCGGTGGTCGAGAACGGCGGAGCAAGTCTTTCTTCGGGACCACCAAAGGAGCGTCCTGCGGACGTACAGGCGGTCGAGAGCGCTGGACCAACTTCTTCTGCGCCACGTTCCATGGCCAAACCGTCCGAGACTCCAAGTTCAAGCTTCGACTCGATGATATCGACGTCCGTACAGCCCTTGACACCCGCCACGAGCGCTCCTGAGCCAGCACCAGCAGATCCCAGGGTAGAGATAGGACAAGGATTGCGGACGAAGGGCAGGAATCTTGGTATTTCTATCAAAGGGGTTGGAAGACGCTTGGCTAGTAACGGGTAAGGAGGTGGTGTCTCTCAGCGCTCGAACCAGTGGTCGACATTGCGGAACGGAGCGCCTCCTCGTCAGTTTCTCGAACTACCCAAACGGTCGAGCCTTCAAATTCGCTGCCTTCCATGTCGGTCCTGGTCGTTGCCTCAAAGTTTCCCCTCAGTTCTATCCATCATCTCGCATCCGCAACTCGCAATTTGGCATTCATTTCGGCGCCTGTACTTCTCAATGACGTGTAATCTTTCCTGGGTGTCCCCTTTCAGTCGCTCAAAGGGCGTAGGCCAGTCTGAAATTATAATCTGAATTGTCCATTACCAAGATATCACCGGCGAGAAAGGGAATACAAGGGAGGCCAGCTCAACGAGGAGACGTCGTAGTGACGGGCCGAGTGAGCCAAAGACTTCGCAGCTTGTTGCGCTCTTTGGCCCGGGCGAGCGCGGCTTTCTGGGCACTCTGCAGCTCCGAGACCATACCCGGGGACCGAAGTGGTGAGACAGGTGGATGTGTTCTTGGTGATGAGTCGACTGGCGAAAGAGGGATGGGAGGCATTGGTGGAGGGACGAAGGAGGGAGGTCGAAGATGGTGATCTTGCTCGGTCGTCGGGGAGGGACCTCGGATCGCAGCCAGTACGGCGGAGAGGTACTTCGACTCCCGCTCCGGTAGGTCATCACTCCTTTCTCCACCTCGCAGTCGCGAGGCGGCGTGTTTGAATCCTGATGCTACCGTGCCCGTGCCCGTGCCCGTGCCCGTGATCCCCGTTCGGACTGTGTACCCTGCCGATGTCCTGGACCAACGAGTCGTCTCGGATCGAGGAGGTCCTTCGGGTGAAGAAGGACAGGTGGAAGGAGGTGCGGTGGAAGAGTCTAGTCGAGAACAGGACTCGAAGGTCAAAGAAGGTGGACGTCGGCCTTTTCTCGGTGCCACGGCCCTTCGATCGTCCCCCGAGCTCGAGACCGAAATCGAGATCGAGACGCTGCTTGAGGACCGCTTCCTTGACGAGGATGAGAAGCGCCGAGCTGATTCCAATTTTTTGTTGTGATGAGCTTCGTCGTCGATCTGCTCGGTGTGGGAAAGGGACGGAACAGAGGAGCGTCGAAGGGCGAGTACGCCTTGCATGGACTGGAACTTGGGTGCGGAGTGTAAGCGACTGACGTACAGACCAGAAACGTTTCCCATCTTCGCATCGTCATCCGCATCGGAACCTCGATCCTCATTCCCCTGTTGCTCCGTCTTTGTGAAAGCGGCAGGCTTTCCATTGAGTATGGTCGAATGCTGATCTCCCGCTTGCCTTGAGATTGTAGGCACCGGGACGTGTGATGTTGTCGTCGGCCCTGATACCGCTGCGGCCGCACCAGCTGTTGCTACCGCTGCCGCAGCCTTCCTCTGTGCATACAAAGCCCGCGCTTCGCGTAGACTGAGATACGGGGCAGTGATTTCCATCCTTCCACCCATACGTGGCTCCTGAGTTGCTGGAATGTTTCCGCCACCGGCACCTGTATTGGGAGGCAGAGCCGGTGTGGGCGCATGGAGAGGTAGGTTGGTTCCTGCAGCCGACGATTCGAAGTCGTTACGTCTCTGCTCAGCAATCTGAGCCGTCCACATCCGGATGAGCGCATCTTTGTCGCTCTCTCCACGAATCCTCTGGTTGTTGACTGGAGTAGTCTTGGCGTCATCTCCAGCTACAGCCACTCCTACGGTAGCGGCCAAGGGCTGATGGAGCTCTAGTCGCAGAGCCTCGTCTGTTGCGAGTGGATGACGTCCGTTGGATGAATGAGCCAGTTGAGGAGAAAGGGGATTCAAATGGGATCCTGACGGAGATGGGGAAGTGACTTGAATGATCGGCGGTGGTGTTTGTGGTGGTGTCGGCCGCAAGTGTGCTTCTTCCATGGCAGTCGGAACAGGTACGCGCTCGATTGTACGTGAGGCTGGGTGCGTTCCGGCGTGCAACCTTGCCGGATGAAGAGCTGTGTCGGGCTTTGGAGCCAAGCCCACCTTGCCAAAACTCTTCATTGCTGAGGCTGTTGAAGTGGAGAGGGCGTGCAGGTACGATGGAGCACTGGGCCGTTCTCGCAAGACCGACTTTGATGTACTGTTGTCGTCGTGCTGTAAGAAAGATGTCGATTTGGAGACGGCGAAAGGCCCAGAGTAGGCAGGATTGTAGAGGAGGATGGCGGCGATGAGGTTGAGCAGACCGACGCTGGCAATAAGGAATGCGGCCACTAGAAGGTACTGTGTGATTCTGTGAGAGGGAAGTGTTATTGGGTCGTCAGCAATCGTGCAGATGGAGAACAGCCTCATGCTCCCGGGAAACATACCTTCGACTGAGTTCTTGGGCAGACGCGAAGAGTAGAATGATAGCTGAACCAATCAACTTCGACACGTCCCCCTGCAAATCCGCATCGAGCTGCTCCGACCTCTTCCCTTGGTCTCCGACCGTCATATCCGTCTGAGCCCATGCCGAGCCCTGGAGTGGAAAGCTGAGTTTGGAGAGGGCTGATCGAGCGCGGTCGGAGAGTGGGAAATGGGCTAGGAAGACGACGAGGATGAGGAAGAGGAGGAAGATGCGAGAGACAATGAGGGTCGGCAGGTATCTCTTTGGGAGCGGCACGGAGGGCTGATCGTCGCAGGTAGGCCGGGTAGCTTGATGGGTGTCTCTATAAGCGCAAAGCAAAGATGCTGCGTCAACAGTCTAGATTTACTGATGCGCGCAGAGTACTTCGGCGGGGGATCAACTTACGACTTAAGCTGGGTCACAACGCCTCCGAAGAAGAGGATACAGGAAAGGATTGTGCAGAGACGTACGGTGCGGACTGTAGAATGGACCACGACGTCAGCGAGCTCGCGATTTCGGAACGAGGCAGGCGAGGGAGACACACCTATGAAGAGCCTCCTCTCTGGGGAGCCGAGCATCTTTGGTGAGGTTTTGAGAAAAGAGCGTGTGGGAAGGGAAAGAGTGAGGTGTGACTGGAAGAACTGGAGATATTTAAGAACAGAGCGAGAGAGGAAGCAAGGAGTGAGCAAAAGAGAGGAAGGGAAAGGTCAGCGGTGAGCGCAATGAGCAGATCAAGTATTCCTTTCGAGGTCCTGTCCTTCCTTTGTCTCGGACCATCGCAGCCCATGCCAAAAGCGGGGCTCATTCATTCCCATTCTCTGTGCTGCACTCAGGGCTGATGAGAATGCTGTCTGAACAATGTCAAGTTGCCTTCCATCCATGGCACAAAGGAAAGCTGGCTGGAGGCTGAGGCGGGGCGATTGGTGGTGAAGCTCGCCGGCGTTTCGGTGATTGGCGATGCTCGAGTGGAGGCAAACGGCGTGAGAATTTTTCATCCACGTGGTTCGCTCCAGCCGGCCGCTCACAACTTTTCCGCTCGTCGACCTTCGCATCGAGCAGCAGCAGCACATCTCCATCTTCGTTTCAAGGCCCCCATCCTCAAGACAAAGGTGAGCAGCAGCAGCAGCAACACACGCAAAGGGCAGTGGCACGAATCTTTGTACTAACTATCCACGTCCTTTCACTCTTTTGTCCGCCTCACAGCCGTATCTTCACAATGGTCAACACACAGTCCTTCAAGCGATATGTCGAGGTCGGCCGTGTTGCCCTCCTCAACAAGGGCGAGTCCGCTGGTCAACTCGCGGTCATCGTAGAGATCATCGACCACAACCGGGTGAGTTCTTGCTGTCTTACAGTGCTTGGATCCTTGCGGGCGAGGGGGAGACTATCAGCAGGCGGAGGGCAGAGGTGGATGGGAGCGACAGGCGGGAAGTGGGCTATGGGCTATCTACGGGGGACAGATGAATACGTGCGCTGGGAACGACCACAGGGGTTGCCGAATCAATGCGGGCAAAGAAGGGTTCCGATACACGAGACCGGTCGAGGTGGATACGGCAGCGGGATTGGCAGTGGCAGTGGGGGAAAGCAGAGAGAGCCTAATGCCCTCGTCCGCGCAAAGAGGATCCACGCACTGCGCTGAATTGGTCTACATCCGCGTACTTACACACTCTCTCCCGCGCGATCTCCTCTTCTCTCATTACAGGCCATCATCGACAACCCCGCCGCCGGCGTTGTCCGACAAGCATACCAGTACCGTGACCTGACCCTGACCTCCTACGTGATCAAGGGTCTACCACGCGCGGCCGGCACCCCCGCCGTCAAGAAGGCATTCGAGAAGGCCGGTGTCGCTGAGAAGTGGGCCAACTCTTCATGGTCCAAGAAGCGGGCGGCCTGGACTGCCCGGAGGGAGCTCACTGACTTTGGCCGATTCGAGCTTCGACAGCTCAAGGCGGAGCGACGCGGTGTGCTCGGTGCTGCTGCTAAGCAGACCAAGGCTTAAATCAGTCCCACGCTCCCCCCTAGCAGTTTCCGGAACACTACAGTCGGTCATCCCCTCGTCTTTCACCCAATTACCCACAGTCGCGCAGCTCTCCACGGCGGCAACTCGCATACGCACACGCACACACCCAACCATTTGATCAACCCATGCAGCCCTCGTCGCACTTTTGTACGGCACCTCTTCTGCTCTCACCACTGTCTTCTCTCTCTTACTCAATTCAAGTATGCAGAAGACTCCATTTCTCATGACAACTATCTCGGCTTGCGCAGATCGGATTTGAGGGGTTGTTTCGGAGGGGCAACGAGAGCGGGATCCGGCAGAATGAGTTGGAACAGAGGACAGAGACAGACATCCTGGGCAGTGAGCCAGCACCGTAACTTCATCCCTAGCATACCAGAGCTCCTTCCGAGTGAGTATGCGCATGAACTGTGACTGGAAGGTGATTGGGAATCGCTTGTCGGGTTCTTGTCGAGTGTGAGAGAGCGTGAGAGCGGAGTTTGAATTTTCCTGCTCCACTTGCAGCCAAAAGTTTCCCGCGCTCCTCCTCTCTGTGGCTGCCCGCCGGAAGTTTCCCACCTTGACTCGCTGCTGTCTTCGACTCCCATACCAACCTCAAGCACACACAAGTCCAACGGCCAAGGTGAGTGTCCCGTATTGCTGAACGCGCGTACGAATAGAAGCGCTGACCGTGTCGCTTCCTCCCGCATTTTCTGCTCGTTCTTTTGAAATCACCCTGCGCTGCCTGCTCTTCCCTTTCCGGCCTTTTTTCAGTTTCTCCCAAGATGGTCAACGTTCCCAAGGCTCGCCGAACCTACTGCAAGGGTCAGCAGTGCAAGAAGCACACCCCCCACAAGGTCTCCCAATACAAGACGGGCAAAGCCTCGACAGCAGCCCAGGGAAAGCGACGTTACGACCGGAAGCAGAAGGGTTACGGTGGACAGACCAAGCCCGTTTTCCACAAGAAGGCAAAGACCACCAAGAAGGTCGTCCTTCGATTGGAGTGCACCGTGTGCAAGTTCCGCTCTCACATGGCCCTGAAGCGATGCAAGCAGTGAGTACCTTTTCTTCTACTTTTGGGTTGCGGCGGACGTGGGTCGAGGAGAGGACAAGAGGAGAGGGAAGGCAGTCACAGTCGGAAGAGATGTGTAAGGGAAGTGTGGACATATGGAGGATAGGAGGGCGCTATGCTGGGACTCGGTGTTCGGATCTCTGGCAGTGGTCGGTAGGCCAGAGACGCGCGTGCAGTGGGGGTAGTTTCAGTGGGCCAGGCGGGACGTATGGCGGCTTGTGGCACATACACTCAGCACACTGCGTCTGGCCTGGTGGACGCATGTCTTTTGAGCTGGATGCGGGGGAGATGCTGGCTGCTGTGGTCATCGTGACAGGGTTGGGTTCTGCAGTCGTACTGCGAACAGGTGGATTCAGCTGGAGACAAGGTACCTGCTGGCGACTATGCAGGAACGTGCGTCCCGCTCTGACGGCGGTCTGGCAATCGGCTGTCCTCGCTCTCTCTTCCACTTTCCGCCGCTTCCCTTGTGCCTTTTTGCTCGATAGACGAGAGAGAAACGCTGACCATGCATTTCTTTCTCCTTTCCCTTCCTCAGCTTCGAGCTCGGTGGTGACCGCAAGACCAAGGGTGCCGCCCTTGTCTTCTGAGCGATCATACCTCGCCCTTTCGATACGCATCACTCCCCAAGCACACGCAGTCAGACATTCCTCGCATCACTTCCCCTCCATGTCACTACTACGCTTTTCTCTCAACCCATCATGTTCTTGCAAGATCATATAAGGCTCCACCTCTGCACTCCCCGGAGTCGCGATCTCGGCAGAGCGTGAGACCAATCAGTGAGATGACTTGGGAGAACAAGGAAGATCAGCCCGTTGTCGTATCCTGCCTGTCTGCGGATCCCTTTGTAGGGTCACACACGGCTGAGATGGGAAAGATGTGCTCGCTCCCCTTTGTACTCATGGCTGAGCCTGACACTGGATAGGAAGCGCATATGAAAGGGGGGAACGCGTTCTGCTGGGTTCCCGAATTCGCATATGAGTGAGGTGTTCTACGTAGAAGCTCCGCATGCGTAAAAAAAAGGTCGATCTTTCTTTCTCCTCCTTATCGTTGCTCTCACCATCACCCGCAACACCTTTCCTTCCATCGCGTCTCTCCCTTCTTCTTCCTTGCTTCAGACATCGACGTCGCCCCCTTGAGACGCGTCTGGAGAAGAGTTGGGATCTCGCGCGGGGAAATCCAAAAAATCTTTCGGTCATCCTATCACCCTTTCGACTTCTTCCTTCCTTCCTTTCTTCCTTCACGCTCATCGCCGTCCAAGACAATCAAATGTCATCTGGTTCTGCTCCTTTCCAAGGCAGGCGCTTCCCCGTCGTCAAGCAGGAGCCTCGGGACGACGACGATGGATCAGCTTCCACAGCTTCCCAGCCACCCCCCGTCTCCGTCCTCACCAAGATGTCCAACGAGGATGTTCCACCGCCAGGATTCGAGATGACATACTCAAGCAGTCTTCGATTCTTCTTCTGGAACAACCCGACCACGGGAGAGCGCCGGATCTGTCCGCAGATCCTCGCCATCATGGATCAACTGGACCCTCACACCAGAGCCGGCATTCGACACCTTCAACAGCGGAGCTCGCCTGCCATGCCGTCCGAAGACAGGTCTCAGCAAGTCTTTTCGCCCCCTACTTCGTCAGTTGCCAGCCCCTCGACTCAGCATCAACGAGCACCGTCCTATTCGACAGATGGAGACGCCGCTCCTGCTCCTGCTGTCACCGCAGTACCTGCTACTAGCAAGCAGAGCGGTGCTCAACTCACGGCCTTGGCCCTCGAGCGACTGCGCAAGATCAGACCTCAAGCCTTGACCCAGGCGCTTCAAGGCGAACCTACCTCCTCAGCATCATCGCCAACGACTCTGCAATATCCCTTTCAGGTACAACACTCAGCCGCGTCCGAAATGTCCCCACCAGATTCACAAGGTGCAGAGTCAGGGGGGGCCGCACCGGCCTTCCGCATCATGGGAGTCAGTGCTCCCCACCCTCTTGACTCAGAACCAGCCTCTGCCCCCTCCGCAGACGTACCAGTACCGAACCCGCCTAGCGAACCAAGTCCCGCTCTCTCAGGCTCTCGTCCCCGCTCTGCCGAGTCCTTGCTTGCTCGCATGGCCGAGCTTTCTCAAGCAAACCTCGGGCCCCTCACCCTCCCAGACAAGCCACCTCCATCACAGCCTCTTACGACTCCTATCACGGAACAGCGCACCTCCACAGCGCCGGCGGAAGAAACATCTGCTCCTTCTTCATCAGCCCAAAGCCAGTCCCTACTCGCTCGCTTGAAGCTGGCAACCAATGCTCCTGATGCGCAAGCACCCAGAGTGGTAAGCATTCGTGGAGTAGCCATGCATGATCCGGTCGAACAAGCTCATCCCACCGGCCCCGCCTCGGATCGTCCCGCCGATTCCAATCAGCAGGTCAACACCAATTCCGAGAATAGGCGTCCTGACAGTCCTGTTGCGCACCGATCTCCTCGACAGGGACATGCTCGCCTCGCCAGTGTCGAGAGCTCGTACCGACCGCGTGACAACCGGCCTCGCTCACCTTCGCCCTACTCCCAACGCCGCGTTTCTGGCGGAGGAGATCGCTACACTGCCGATCCCCGCTACGGCTCTTCCGACGAAGCACGGCGACGGGATCGAGAGCGTAGTGAACGAGAGCGAGAGGACAGCTACTATCGTCGATCGGGAGATGGCTATTTTGCCCCTCCAGCTGGATACGCCTCCTCTACTGCTTCACGCAATCGAGAAAGATCCGAGCGCGGCCATTCCCGCAGTCGAAGTCCGAGTCCCAGGCGCGAGCGACCGATTGACCGTCGTTATGCTCCCGACCCACGCTGGAATGGTGTCATCGGCGTGCCCGCCCAAGCTTCGGGTGACTCTCATTCACGCAGAGGTTCGGAGGACGCCAGGAGGGAGTACGATCGTGCGCGTCAGCGTTCATCGTATGACTCCGAGCGCGATCGGCAATCGCCAGTCTCGCCGTTCTCCAGCCGCCCTGCTGCTGCGCGGTCGATCCAGAACTCGCGTCAGTATGAGGGAGAGGAGACGGAACGTCGGCTCGCCGAAGAGGAACGCCGCCGTGCTCAAGTTTTGCAGGAGGGGGAGGATCGCCGACGTCGGATTCTGGCAGCTGAAGCTGCGGAACAAGAGCGACAACGTAAAGCCGACGATAAGGGTGAGGCCGACCGAAAGCGTCGTGAGCAGATGGCTCGGGAGTACAAGGAGAAGGAGGCGGAGAAGGAAAGGCAGCAGGTGAAGGCAAGGGAAAAGCTGCGTCTGGACAAAGAGTTGGAAGAAGAGCGACGGAAGGCAGCGGAGAGGGCCGAAGCGGAAGCCAAAGCCAAAGCGGCTGCGGCTGCGAAAGCCAAGGCGAAAGCTGAGGCAGACGCGGCAGCAGCGGCGGCAGCCAAGGCGGAAGCTGAACGCAAGGCGCGAGAAGCAGCTGAGCTGCAGAAGCGTATGGCCGGTCAAGAGATTCGAGGCCGATCATCCCAAGGGATGGATGTTGATGAAGACCAGTCGACACGTGCGTCCGGTCCTTCGCTCCAGGATCGCCTGGGTTTGAACGGCCGGCAGCGACAAGCTTCTCCCGATCAGGCTCGTGCAACCAAAGTCACTGAAGCTTTGGCGCGCGAGAAGGATTCCACGAATGGTGTCGGTACGAAGCGTAGCCGGGACGCTGACGCCGTTGAGTCGTCCAACAAGGCGCGCCGAACGCAAGAAGCGCAAGACTCAGCCGCGAATGGCCAGAATTCGACGATGTCGCTTGCTGAACGAATAGCGCTTCCAGGCTCAAGTGCGAATCAAGAGCGGGTGAACGGCAGACAGCAGCAGGCCGAGGCGCCACCGCCTGCGGCTCAAGGTCAGCCTTTAGCTAAAGTCGCGTCCGATCGTGGCTTTACGATTGCTGGATCCGGTCGCAATCGTCCAACGGAAGCAAGTCACAGCGAGGCTCCAAGTGGTCGAGTGTCACCTGCTGCTCTGCCGTCACCCCGGCCTGAGGTCTCGACTACCTCAGTGTATCATTCTGGTCACAACGCGGTCCCAGACGCTGCTCCTTCTACATTTGCCGGGGTTGAACAGTCTTCAGCAGACGAAGCGCAGATCAAAAGGCAGTTGCGCGTGCGACTGGAGGAGCTTAGACTTCAAGCGATTCATGCCGAGATGAATTTGATTCGATATCGAATTGGCGACGACGTCTCGTCGGGCCCGTCCGGTCCAAGCGGAGGGCCTTCGGACAGTGACATGCTGGGCACCAATTACACGATCGGTGGCGTATCACAGCTTTTGAACCCCTCGATGGGCATGGGTGGTCCCGTGGCAGCCAATACTGCTGCTGGTGGCTCTGCGCCTGGCTCGGCGTACCCATCGATGCTGAAGACGGGCATAGCGGGTCGAGCGACAGGTCATGCTGCCGTTTCATCGATGGAAGGTGAGGCTCATGCAGCTCCCATCGTCGAGATTGCAGGAAGAGCTCGACAGGTGATGCCCTCTGGCGCGGACGAAGTTGGTGGTGGTGCAGGGGTCACTGCTGCTTCGGCAGCTGCTCCTCATCTTCCAGCATCTGCGGTCCCGGTTCAGGCTCTTGCTCAGAAGCCCGACGTGGCACAGCAGGGCCGGTCGTCGAATGACGCACCTTCAGATACTTCGGCTCCTACCAAGCAGCCGCAACAGCAGCAAGCGGTGAAGGGAAAAGCAAGTTTGCCAGCTCGATCTTCTCCTCAGCCTCCTGGAGCTCCTCCGCAGCGTCCGCAAGGAGTGGAATCGGCCCAGCAGCAGTCGAAGCAGAAGCAAAGGCCACAGCAGGCGCAGGCGGGGTCAGCGGATGATCAAAAGCAGGCGGCGAAGGTACCGCGGGACGGATCTAGGAACCGAGGCTCTGGTGGCTCGCAGCAAGCAGGTCAAGGACAGTCTGCTCAGGGTCAGCGTGGAGGCGGAGGCGGTGGCGGTGGTGGGGGCGGAGGAGGTGGTGGTGGAAGGGAAGATGCGTGGGAGTACGTCCTCCCTGCAGATCCCCGTACGGGCTACCAGCCGCCACCACGGAAGCGGCAGGAGCAGCTGTCGAACCGTAATCCTGGTGGGAGCCGCGGTGGGCGTGAGCGCGAGCAGGATGGCGACTCGCTAGGATACGAGCGCGGCTCTGAGGGTGGGCGTCGGGGACCGCAGGAGCGCGGTGGTGGTGGTGGTGGCGGGCAGAACCAAGGCCGGCGCCGGCGATGATGACTAGTGTAGACATCTCTAATATCAAGACTGCTCCTCTCCTCGTCCTCATTTGCCCCTCTCTTTCGCTTTCGTACGCACATTGCCGTAGAGTCCATGCCGTTGAAATATTATGCTTTGTTGGACTGTCACGACCCTGGCTTGCCGCTGTCTACACATGATAGACGTTCCACTCACAAACGTGCCATTTCTTCTGAGACAACGCAACAAACAAAAAGAAACGTGCACCCAAACACCAGTAGAACGCTGAAAACGAGACGCACAAAGGTTCGCTCCCACTGTAGAGTGGCATGCGTGTAAAGTCTTCGAGGCGCCACATCTAGGCCCGGATCTGAGCGAGAGCATGGCCGAGGGCGGGAGACTACATCAACGAGATGAAGGCAATGAATGTCCCATGCCTCAACCTTTCTCACGCTACGCACTGCACTATCGATTCCCCTGTATGGAGAAGCGAATGTATACCTCTCCGGACCCAAAATACTGAAGTAGAAAGGCAGCAGACAGTGCTCAAGGCTATATCGCCTGCCTAACACGCTGCAGTAACAGTGGTCCTCCAGCTTCCTGTGTGTGAGAGCAGAATGTCTCGCGGTCCATGTGTGGTAGCGGGCGCCCAAGAGACCTCTTCACGACGATGTTCAGTGTGTGCTCGGACGCAGGACGTAGCGTCTCAGTTGAATTGAACGTAGATCAGAAGACGACAAGGGAAGGTGATTGGGTAGAAAGGATGGGGTCGGGCAGCGGTTCAGGAGCGTTGTAGGCGAAAATGGCTGAGGGGAACGGTGGCACAAGAAAGAGTCGGTGCGGGGCTTTCATCGCTCGTTGGACGATCGCACTTGTGGCCTGTGGGTGATGGTTGAAGATTGGGCGGTGTTCGCAAGGCGTGATCGGTGTACGATTGGTGGGTGTGGTAGGGGCAGCAGTGCAATTTCGTTGAGCGCAACGCTTTGGGTGGGAGTACTCCAGGTCCTGCTGTGAACTCGGATCAGCAGTAATCATCGTGACATTGTTTGTAAGCCTGGCTGGTCCACGACTTGTATTGTAAATAACAATGCTCCTGCACGAGGAAAGAATGTGAGAGGGTCGCATGGAAACGTTGGCCGACAGCGAATGATGCCATCATCGGAACAAAGTCAGGAGGTCAGTTTTTGATGGGAACGCTTCAGGAACATCTGCCGACACTCACCGCGCATGGCGCACCAGCATCAGCAGGCTTGTCAAAGTTGGGATCTTTAACTTTGAGGGGGTCTGGCTGGAGCTTGTAGTTAAACCTGGCAGTGACGCTGGTAATTGCCAGGACGATGGCAAGGATAGCAGAGGTGTGGATCATAAGCTTCATGGCGAGCTTGCTTGGAGTGGGACCGAGGTTGAAGCTATGAGAGAAGAGAGTGCGATGGCTGGAGTGGAAGAAAATGACAGAAGTTCTGTTGGAAAAGGGAAGGGAAATGGGGATGAAGATGGGAGCAAAAACATCAGCGCACCAGCTTCCTTTTGTACATATAATACGGAAGCTCCTGGACTCTAGTTCGCAGCTGACTCAAGTAAACAGGCGAGGGCTGCGGATCCCGTCTTATCTGATACGCTGTACATACTGAAGCCGAATGAGAAGATGATCCGGTCAGTATTTATCGGGTGTTGCTGTTTGAGTGAGGGCGTATTTGGCCTCCTCTCATCTGATGTTCTTGTCATCTCAGCAACGGCGGACCAGCCTGTGAAGTGTGGCTCTTGCGTCTGCAGTGTACTATGTAATCGGAGGGAATAGCTGGGTGGCGACTTGGCGAGGGTTTGAAGAGTGCAGAAGCTGTCGGAACGATGTGTCCTGTATGTGTGTGTGGAACGGAGGTCTTGCAGCGATCTGTAATCGTGGTCGTGAAGGAGAAGGTCGTACCGACCGTCTGCAGCTTTCTAGCTTCGATCGAACATACGCCACATCTATGACACATCTAGCGGATCTGAGCGCTGAGCGAGAGCATAACCAAGGGCGGGAGACTACATCAATGAGATGAAGGCAATGTCCCAACTCCCATGCCTCAACCTTTCTCACGCTACGCACTGCACTATCGATTCCCCTTTTTGGAGAAGTGAATGTCTCCGGACCCAAGATACTGAAGGAGAAAGGCAGCAAACAGCGCTCAATGTTATATCGCCTGCCTAACACGTTACACGCTGCATCGACAGTGGTCCTCCAGCTTCCTGTATGTGGGAGCAGAATGTCTCGCGGTCCATGTGTGATAGCGGGCGCCCAAGAGATCTCTTCACGACGACGTTCTGTGTGTGCTCGGACGCAGGACGTAGCGTCTCAGTTGAATTGAACGTAGATCAGAAGACGACAAGGGAAGGTGATTGGGTAGAAAGGATGGGGTCGGGCAGCGGTTCAGGAGTGATGCAGACGAAGGTGGATGAAGGGAACGGTGGCACAAGAAAGAGTCGGTGTGGGGCTTTTCATCGCTCGCTGGACGTTCGGATCGCACTTGTGGGTGATGGTTGAAGATTGGGCGGTGTTCACAAGGCGTGATCGGTGTACGATTGGTGGGTGTGGTAGGGGCTGCAGTGCAATTTTGTTGAGCGCAGCGCATTGGTGGGAGTGCGCCAGGCCCTGCTGTGAGCTCGGATCAGCATTCAGTTGCATGGCATTGGTAGTAATCGGGGCTGGTCCACGATTTGTATTTGTCATGACAACCCCACTGCACGATGAAAAATGCGAGAGGGTTGGATGGAAACGTCGGCCGACAGCGAATGATACCATGATAGGAACGAAGTCAGGAGGTCAGTTTTGCTGGGTACGCTTCAGGAACGTCTACCGACACTCACCTCGCAACTTGAGGGGTCAGCAGGCTTGCCTGCATCGGCATTCGATCTTGCGACACGAGCTGGGCGGGGATGGGCACGGCCCCGGGCAGCGACGCTGGTAGCCGCCAGGACTATGGCAAGAATGGCAGAGGTGTGGATCATAAGCTTCATGGCGAGCTTGCTGTGTATGAGAGAGGAGAGTGTGATGGGTGGAGTGGAGTGGAGATCTGTTGGAAAAGGGAAGGGAAATGGGGATGAAGATTGGAGCAAAAACATCAGCGCACCAGCTTCGTTTTATACATACACGGAGGCTCCTGGTGCTTCACATACGATTGAAGCGACAGGCGAGGGCTGTGGATCCCGTCTCATCTGATACATGTACTGTACACATTTGGAGTTTAAGATGAGAAGATGCTAATGAGCGGATGTTTGTCTTTGAGCGAGGGCGTATTTGACCTTCTCTCATTTGTTGTTCTTGCGTTGTGGTCGAGAAGTCAACAGATGAGAGGAGGTCAAATACGCCCTCGCTCTAAGAGAAAGGCCCTTGTGCTAACCCGCCTGTAGTTGAATGGGGAAGAAGGCCGTATAAATTGGAGGGGAAAGATAGGTGGCAAGCGTTTGAAGAGTGCACAAGTTTTCGGAACGATGAGTCCTGTATGTTCGTGCAGAGAGACGATGGGTATCACGAGCGAGTGAAGGGCCTAGCTTCTATGGTCTGTTCCGCTGCCTCTTGTTGCATGGCCTTCTTCTTTTCCATCCACAACAGCGGTGTTGTGGTCCTAGAGCGACGAGACGAGCAATGCTTATACGCCCGCGTTGTTGTGAGACCACCTCGTCTTCGGTCCGAGCCCTATTTGTCGGCTGGCCAGCTCTGGGCGCTACCACGACGAACCTGCGGCCGATCTATCTGAGAGAACGTCGTACTCTGTAAGTACACTGCAACGCCTCGTAACGAATCTCTCATATAAACACACCTAAGTCTCCTCTTCTTGCCTCCCGACGAAGGCACTGGCATAGATGCTGGCCGATGGCGATGAGTAGGGCTTGTACTAGAACTCTGCGTCCTGAGCAGAAGAGGTTGGGACCGATCATCGCTGCTATAGCGAGGAGAATGGGGAGCTCAGATGGTGAATGAGAAGGGATACGGGAGAAGCGGACAGGGAGAGGGGGAAAAGACGGAGCGGGGGAAAGACAGACTGTTATGAGGGGACTGGATGGAACAAAGGCAGAGGCAGCATAAGGAAGAAAGTATCAGCTCCCTCAGCATCGTAGCGGGGTTGTCCTGCGAACCATAATCGAACAAGACGCGAAGGATGTGCTGGTTGCGTCTGTCCTACCGACGGAGGTCTTGCAGTGATCTGTCATCGTGGTCGTGAAGGATAAGGTCGTACCGACCGTCTGCAGCTTTTTAGCTTCGATCGTGGAATGGAGCGGAGATTCGATCGAACGTATGTTGCGAGAGTCGCTTGCTTTCCCACGAACCGTGGGACCGTTGTCTTGTTGAGAGACCGCACAAGTTCAAGATAACGGCTTAGGCGTGGGAACAGATAGACATATCAAATTGTATAGAGATAGGGCAGAAAATATACAGCAGTCAGTCGTGATAGCGAATCCGCCTTCAGCATTAAGTACGTTGTGCGCGTTCGTATATGAGCACGGGTCAGGCGGAAACCACCGCAGAGAGTCTAGCGCTGAGCGTCAAAGAATGCAAGCTTCTCCCTCAACGTCGCATTTGCACCGACCGCACCGACATTGCTCGACCTTCGGTACTGACTCGTACCCCACGGCCCCGTACCTCCGGCACCTTTGGGCACATTCGGGGTGGTATTGGTGTTGGTACTGTCGGAAGCTAGCCACGTCGAAGCACGAACCGCTGATCCGGGCAAGCCTTCACGACGAGTCTTTGCATCAAAGGAAGCCGGTATCGCCCCTGCCGAGCTGGACGTGCTCAAACTCGAGGACGTGCCTGCGTCTCCCAATGGCGTCGAGGCGGGAAAGCGTGGAGCTGCCCAGGAGCCAGGCTTAGGTGAAAGACCCTCTGCAACAGGCTCTGTCGCAGCCGAAGCCTTCAGGTAGGAAGTTGCTCGAGCTCGTAAGGTGTCACTTGCATGCGTGGCAGTCGTTATGTCGTCAACCTTCTCCGAGGGGACTCCAATGAAATCACCAGGTGACGTGGTCTGTTTGGAAGGGCTGGCCATGACGGGCTGAGTCGACGCAACATTTAATCGGGTTGGGGATGGGTTGCGAAGTATGCCCCTCGTCGCCATTACGCTTCCGCTGACCGTTGAGGGACTGGATGATTGCACTGGCAATGTGCCCGATCGAACCGAACTCGTGGTGGTTGCGACGATATTGATGTTGCTTCCAGTTGCCAATGAAGACGAACTCGAAGCCTTCAGGTGGCGATTCGGTGCAAGCCCAAACACACCCGTCTTCTCTGGACTAGAGGACAGCGGCGGGGTAGCACGACCACCGCCCTGCGCGAATCCACTGAAGAAGCTCTCCTTGTGCAACGCACCATTGGGCGTAGAAGGCGTTCCAGAGCGGATCGTAGGATCAGGGGTGGAGAAATCAGAAGTGGTCGATTCCTTGCTGCGCCATCGAAGATGTTCCGTCACCGGAGGCGACGCAGCCGGGTTCGACATGATCTCCTCCTCGAGCTCAGCCTCCGTCATCGTCGGGCTCTTCTCCAAGACGGCAGCCGCGCTCTCAGGTCCACGCAAAAGAGCTTTCAGACGATTTTCAACGCTCTGCGTGCTACGGCTCGTGTCGGCTTCGGAAGGGGGCGCACCAGGACTATCTGCGCGTTGATAGAGCGTAGTAGCAATCGGTCTAGCAAGCACCTCCACCGATGCCCGCTCTGGCGAGCGCGTCCGAGTTGTGCTGTCCAACACCGATCCGCCCAGGGCGGAAGTATAGCGCGGCCGGCCTTTGCTGTTCGGACTGGGGCTTCGCCGATCAGCAGCCGGAATTGCTGCAGGGGCAGCTCTTCGCGCCGCCGCATCTACACTCGGTGAGTTCACCGCCGTATCAGCCAAGAAGTCGGCCAAGATGTCGCGGTCCGGAGCCGGAAGGACAGGAATTGTACTTTGGAAGCTCGCACTCGAAATATTGGTTTGACGCGTCTGATGCGATGCCGAGACTTTGCTCTCCGTCGTCTCCACTTTATTGACAGGAAGCAACAGGGGCTTGGGTTCCGTCTTCTGTCCAACTCCGAGTCCAGGATCAGCGGTCACGCTGCTGGGACTGACGCTGCGCACGTCTGGGCGGGGAACGGCCTTGAGCGTCGCTGGGGTGAGAGGCACTTTGTGGGAGGTGCCGAGCGTCGACGGTGGCAGGACAGCACTGACAGTAGATCCGGGAACCTTTCGGGTTCCTGACGCGTCGGAGAGCTCCGATCCTGTAGTTACACTGGCGGGCGGGACCTGCACGGACATGGCTGCTATGGTTGCTGGGGTTCGAGTCGGGCCCGCGGAAGGGGGCGCCAGGGGCTTGGCATTCGCGTTCGTGGGTACGTTCTTCGTCGAAACAGTCTCGCTCGCCTCCGCGTCCTTTGCATGCATCCTCTGAGCCACTCGCGCAACGATTTCCCTCCCCTCCTTAATCTCACCGCAAGCCGCCCGCAGCTGTCCGATCTCATGCTTCATCATGCCCGTCATCTCACTAACCCAGAGATCCATCTCCCGGTCCCGTGCGCTATTAGCGCTGAGCGCATCCGTCTGATGAATCGCAATCTGGGCATCGCGTTCGATATCGACGAGGCGCGTTTCGAGTGAGCGCAGGAGTGGGATCGAATATCGCTCGAAGCGGTAGAATCGGATCATCATCTCCTGGAGCGCGTCGGTCATTGACATATCCTTTGGTAGTGGACCAGCGCCGGGCATGAGATTTCCTGTCATCCGGCTACCTTCAGCTGCAGCAGAGGGATTGCGAGCGGGACCAGATGGGGTGGATGGACCAGTCCTAGGAGGGGATGGAGCAGCGGGTCCAGCTGGAGCCACAAGAATCTGTATCTGCTTTGTCGGACTCTTCTTCGATCCACGTCGCACTGGAATTTCGCCCCCGGCGTTCCGCAAATCGTGGTCCGGAATGCGATCCATCTGACGCGCTTTGCCCTTGTCAGCAGCAGCAACAGGAGAGATGCTCTGGCTTTGTGGAGTGGTCGGTAAGACTTGCGTAGCCGTCTGTTGAGAAAGTGCAGCGGCTTGAGCTACCGTCGCACGCGCGGTTTGGTCCGCTTCCGTCCGTTCTTGAGCAAGCTGACGTGATCGCGTCTCTTGAATGATTCTGTACGAGGAAGATCAACGCGGTCAGCAAAG
This sequence comes from Tilletia walkeri, assembly GCA_009428295.1. NCBI lineage: Eukaryota > Fungi > Basidiomycota > Exobasidiomycetes > Tilletiales > Tilletiaceae > Tilletia > Tilletia walkeri. The sequence goes on from RDSH01000178.1 coordinate 34,266, forward strand.
AGGCGCTAAGCTAGAGCTGAGGAAGCTCTCGAGAAGGTACATACCTTTGCGCTGGGGTCAACATGTTCTCCAGACGACTCAAACGGTCGCCTCCTGGTGGGGGCTGGGTTCGCAGCGGTATCACTTCGGAAGCCCTGTCGTCTTGTAATCCCATCTGTGGGACTGGTTTCCTTCCCAGGGCTGATTTGGTTGGTGGTCCGGCTGCGGGTGTTGAGATCGCTGAGAAGCCGGGAGAGGGAGTCCCAAAGGGACTGGCGTCATCGTGATCGCCGCGCCTGCCACTGGGGTGCGGAATGGCGATCGGGGATGCGCGATGTGAGGGCGAGAAGGACGGTCCATTTGAGGGAGGAAGCGGTTGGCCGCCCCCCTGAGCGGGGTTTCCGGTTCGACCAGACGTAAGATCGGGTTCGCGAGTCCAGCCTGCGTCTCTGGAATTGGCGCGAGCCTCGGCTGCGATATCGGCTGCGCGACGCGTTCCCACTACCGGGCTGGCTTGACGAGGTTCGCGCGGGGACTGAATGCTGTTTTGACGATCGCGAACCTTGCGCTGGAACTGCTGGGCGGATATGCCCCCACCACCTCCACCTGGGCTGGAGGGTCTGGTGGGCGAAGAGGAGGGATATCGATTGTTTGGTGGAAAGGAAGACTCTGCCGGCAACGCGCCAGCGTTGGTAGCTGCAGCATAGCGCATTTCTGCTTCGGGCCGTCCATCGTTGGAGCTGTTCGCGCCACCGTAACCAACTCCACCTCCGGGACCACCGGCAGGGACGCCGAGACTCATGACGGGACGCGATTTTTGGCGCTTATAGGATTCGTTATGACCGTTGATTGCGCCGCCATCGGGACCGAACTGTTGTGAAGGATCGGTAGCGGAGGGGGACCAAGCGCCATTGGGGGAGGATGGAGACTGCATGTAAGTGCCGTTGTCGCCCTGAGCATCGAGGCTGACACCGCCGGGCTGCCGAATTACGCTCTTGACGACAAAGCTTGAAGGAGATGCGCTGGCTTTGCGTCCGCGTGTGCCATCATTGGCTTCGTCGTCGCGGCCGGCAAAGATGGAGGCGTTGGGACTGGGAGTACGGCTCTTGCGACCGAATCCCCAGGAGAACTTGCTTGATTTCGAAGGGGAGGGCGGGGCTGAACCAGCTGGCGATGGTGGTGCCGAGCCGTCCAGAGGCATCTGATAGAACCGACTCGATTCTGGATTTTCGTGCATGTTGAAGTGTGTGTATGCTGATCGGAGTGGTGGTGGGATCGAGCAAGGAGTGGGCAGATGATGTACTCGTACTGTAGTCAGTGTTGGGTTCGCCCCTGTCTGTTGTTTTTCTCGCGCCAAAATGCAAGTGAGACGCGAAGCCAGTTTCTGTAAAAAAATATAAAAGGCCAGACGCGTCTCTATCACGTGACCTGCTTACGGTCACTCACTTTCGCATTTTGTTTAGATAACCATCGAAAATTCACAGCTGTTATCTTATCTGATAACGGCTACTTACCCACCATCCACCATTACTCGAGACTCAGCGCTTCTCTCTCTCTCTCATCTTTCGCTCACCCACTCTCCCTCAAATGTCTGCACCCAGATCTCGCAGTGTGGACGCTGACGATGACTCTCTTCACGCAGCTGTTGCCGTGTCGAATGTCGCAGGAACACTCTCCCTCTCTCCCACCGAGATCAGCTGGCGACCCTCCAATCCTTCGAGCTCCGTGCGCGCCTTCTCTCTCGCCCACCGCCATCTCACAGGTCTCTCCGTGTCCGTCGCAGGATCAGCGTCCACCGTCATGCTCCTCAAGCTGGATCAGGACGCCCCCACTCGCTTCAATGGAAAGATCGTCCTCCATTTCGTAGCAGAACCTCCTCAAGCAGCCGTCCAGCAACGAGAACCATTCAAGGAGAAGATCACTACCATCATCAGACAGAACAAGGCGCGAAATGCTGCTGCTGCTTCCGCATCTACATCCGTCGCGGCCTCGTTATCGTCTCCAGCTCAGGGCTCAGCTCCCGCATCACCTGCACCCGCACCGCAGCGCTCACGGGATGCCTCATTGGCTGCAACTTCGGCCTCGACTGCTGTCCCTCAAACCACAGTCGCAAGCACACCCGCAACAGGATCAGGTACGCCACCCACGCGCGCCTCAGCATACGACGAGCCCGCTCCGAGAACAGAACTCCGAATCCGCATCGACATCCTCAAAGCCAACCCATCCTTACTCGCCCTCCACCGTCAAGTCGTACACTCCCGTATCATGACCGACGCCGAATTCTGGTCACACCCAACTCGGTTAGCCCTTTTGCGCGCCGAGAGAGCAGCAGAGAAGCAGCGCAGAGGAAGAAATGCCAGACTGGCCGACCCGCAGAAGACGACCGATCAAGGCGGCGAGATCAAATACAGTCTTACGCCGCAGATAGTCAGGGACATGTTCGAACAATACCCTGTCGTTGCACGGGCCTATGCAGAGAACGTACCAGACAAGGTGAGTGCTGTCTCTTGCTTGAATTCCTTGCACTCTAAAAAAGCTCACCCTTCCACGCACTTCCGTCCCTGCGCTCCTCCTGACAGCTTTCCGAACAAGACTTCTGGAGACGGTACTTTTCATCCAGGCTTTACTCTCGACTACGAACATCCGCACGATCAGCAGCATCCGAGCACGTCATCAGAGACGACGACATCTTCGACCAATACCTCCAAGACGAAGACGATGGTATGATTTCGTCTGTCGCTCTACTGCTTCTCTTTCCCTTCCACACTCGGCTGAATCCTTCCCATCTATTTCTCTGCAGACATTGAGCCACTAAGGGCCCACAACCCACACGACGCCCTACTCGATCTTGCCTCCACAGCAAACGATCACGATCAAACAGGAAACGAGCGAGATTGGACCATGCGCGCAGGCTTTGGAGGCGGAGGGAAACGCGCTTTGCCCCTACTCCGTCGATTCAACGAGCACTCCCAGAGTTTGTTAGATTCTGCTTTAGGGGAACAGGAGGACGGTGCTACGGGCGGTGCGCGTAAGAAGAGGAGGCTGGTCGGAGGTGTGGGAGAGGAGTATGCGGAGCCTGGTCAGGGGGAGAGTGATCGCGATGAGGAGGACGATGAAGAGGATGACGATTCCGAGGGTGGTTCGGGGCAGAGAGCGAAGGGTACCCGGCGTCTGTATGGGCAGATTGTCATTGACGAGCTCGAGGAGGGCCAACGGCGAAGAACGGTACCGCTCAACATTCAAGGAACGCAGCGGGGAAAGGACAAGGGTGCGATGGCGACTCAGCAGGGTGGAGATGATGCGAACGCCATGGACACTGAAGAGGACAACGAGGTAGTTGGTATGGTGAGTACCTTGCCTATTATGCGCAGTGGACGATTGCCCCTGAACTCTGACTCCCACGCGCGTTACGATTTATGGCCACATCTCTGCAGTCAAACGAGGAGATTCAGCAGCTCATATCAGACGAGCTCGAGAGATGGCCCTTCGCTCCAACCCTCGGAAACTGGAAGCCACCAGCACGCGAGAACATGGTACGGACGATGAAGCGACTGCTCAACAATGTGCTTGGAGGCGCAGGCCGAGACTTCAAGCATGAGACTGGTAAAGGTGAGACCTTCGGTCCTGCTTCTCACCTAGTTGTCTCACTGATTGTTTGACGTTCTCTTCTCTACGCGCGCCTAGAATTGCTCGGTGACGCACTCCACAAGTCCCTGCTCTCCTCACACGCAGCCACCATCGAGTTCCTGCGCCAGTTCTGGTCCACCGTCGCTCCCCAATCCGCCATCTCCATTCGTCTCGCCAAACCAGAACAGGAGGAGGAGCAGCAACAGCGGCTGACACCGGCGCAACGCAAGGCGAGGGCGCTCAGGATGGCCGGAATCTTGGACAAGACGGAGACGAGAATAGAGGATCTGAGGGTGCAGGCGCGGAGGTACAAAGCGGCAGCGGATGAAGTCGGGGAAGGGGGGGAGCACGCTTCCCTCGCATTCATCGATCGTGTGAGTCTCCATTTCAATTCTCCGAAGTTCACCTCTCAGGGCGGGATTGGGCTAATTTCGCTTCACCTTCTCAGTCCCTTGAGCCAACGATGAGGGCAGTGAGCAGAGCGCTGTACGTAGCAAGATCATTGTACAAGTTCAGGCCTTCAACTTAACAGCAATTCCGTATCAGATGAGATCCCAGCATCCTGAACGGTGGTGACTTCAAAAATTGGAATTGAATCTAGACGCGGAGAGGGATTTCCAGTCTGTTCTTCGTGCTTGCACATGGAATATTGAAGTCACCCGTTGGCTCTGCTGCTCGCTTTTGGTCGTTCTGAAACATCCAAAATTTCTCACAAAGTCAGACTAAAAGTCTAATGCAATTTTTTACGCAAAAGTTACTATATTCGGAGTTTTTTACGTTTTTACGACGTAAAGTCTAAAACGTCAAATTTTGGGTCATTCGGCCATTCCAAAAATCTGTGTTAGCGTGCTTCACAATATCACCCAAATCTGACTGCCTGAGGCTCCGACGGCCGACGCCTCCTCCCCTCCCCTCTCCTTGCCCCCTTTTTTCCTTTTTTCTCTTTCTCTTTTCCTTTTTCTTTTTCTTCTTCTTTTTTTCTCTTTTTCTTTTGTGTCAGGGAACGGGAACATCAGCTACAAACCAGTACTTTCAGTCAGCAAAGTTTTGAAAAAGAAGTTGAAGTGATGTAGTGTCCATGGGATATCTAACAAGTCTGATTGATCATTGATAGTTATGACTTTATGAGTTTATGACTTATGACTTTATGAGACATGAGTTATGACTTTTCACTCATTTCAGTTCGAGTATCGAGAGTATCACACTTCGCTGACCACTGATGTCCAGTGGTCGGCGTGAACATGAGGGACTTATGACTATGACTATTTATGACTATGTATCAGTGGTCGGCATGGACTAAAAGTCTAACATTTTTCGTCTTCAAAAGTCCAAGTCCAAGTCTAATGTTCCCAAAAGGTCAAAAGTCTAAGTCCAAGTCTAGACTTTAGTCACAAAGTCAGACTAAAAGTCTGATACAAAATTTTGGCGCAAATAGTGACTTGATTGGGACTTTTATGACTGAAAGTCCAACTGTTAAGACTTAAAGTCGAAAACACCAAATTTTTGGCCATTTTAAAAATTTTGTTTTTAAAAATGTCAGCCGCAATTTCGACTTTAAGTCACGATAGAAATTAGAACAGACTTTTGGTCACATAGTCGCTCAGCCGTGTGAGCATTGAACTAAAAGTCCAAATAAGTCTAAACATTTTTGTGACTATTTCACACTAAGTCTGACTCATAGTCCAATAGTCTGACATTTCAAAGCAGTGTTGGACTTTTAGACTTTTTAAACTTTTAGTCTGCCCTCCCCGCCAAAAAGTCCAAGTCCAAGTCTAAGCCCAAAAGTGTGAAAGTCTGAGCCCGAAAAAGTCTAGACTATTAGACTTTTCGAAAGTCTAATAAGAAAGTCTAAAAGTTTGCCTACCACTGCTATGTATACGCTAATCGCTATAGAGAGTGCCTAATACCGATACGTTCGCGGTTCGCTTCGCCATCCAGAATCAATTCGATCCTACGATGGTGCATATGTCCGACTTCACAGACCCAGTCTGGGCACAGGCGGCCAATCACCGTCTGATGGCGAAACAGGGTTCCACGGAAAAACGACGGAATGAGGACGCCATGATCGCGAGGGCAAAGAAGAAAATGGAGATCGCCGAGATTAAGAAGGCTGAGGCCGAAGCGGCTGCAGCCAAGTGCAGCGGCAGGTGAGACTTCTACAGCTGCCTCGTCCTCTGCGGCTACCCTCGATTCGACTTCCACCGCGACTGCTCAGTGCTCACAAGAAGCGTGTCACTTCGAAGAAGACACCCCCGAAGCAGACGTCCGGAAAGGGCCAAGCCAAGGCCAAGATTTTCCAAGAAGTACCTGGCAATTGATTCACTTTATTTTCTCGACAGATTCGGGGCTTTACTAATAGGTTAGTGGCCTTTTTTTCTACGGATGGCCAGGGGGGTCCATGACTGGTACGAATGGCTGTTCTGATGACGTCAGGAGATGCGTCTGGTTCTACGCGTTCTGTGGAGCCTTCATGGGCCTGGTAACTGGTTAGGGGGGGGGTTAGGGTTAGGGTTAGGGTTAGGGTTAGGGTTAGGGTTAGGGGGTTAGGGTTAGGGT
>RDSH01000018.1:0-59799 GCA_009428295.1 Tilletia walkeri
ATTTGGCACAGCGGAGAAAATCTCCGCGGAGTTTTTCTCCGGGAGGGGTCACGGAGATAATCTCCGCCAAAACGGCGAAGATTGAGTGAATCCTTATCTGTGAAGGGACCTAGAGGGGTAGAAAGAGTAGTTAACGATGTAAAATGAGTATCAGCACCATTGGCTGTCGTTGCACATGTTGTAGATACTAGATATACATACCCTAGCCAGTGGGTACCTCGGGTACTCACCTGTGTGACTGAGAGACACCACGAGGCACGAGGATCACCCTTCTTCTTCCTGTGATGGAAACTTGCGCACGATAGGGCTAAGGACAGCAGCAATAGTTGTGGTAAGATTGAAGGAAGAGAAGACTGAAGAGGAACAGGATGGTGAAGAAACTTTGCTCGGAAGCGGAGTTTGAAGTGATACATTGGAAACAGAAGGGAAAGAAGTGGAGCTGAGATGAGAGCCACATGGTTTTACTCCAGGAAGCGGGAGTAAGGCCATGTGGCATTGCCCGATGAGGTGCCACGTGGTCTTACTCCAGAAAGAGGGAGTAAGACCATTTAGCATCGCACGATGAGGAACCATACTGGTTGAACCTCATATTACAGCAGCACAGACTCTATCAACCATCGAGTATTCAATTCCCTTCAGTGTGACTCAGGGTTCAGCCACCCAGCACTTTTCCTTCTTCGCCGGCTGAGGCCTGAGGAGGGAGGGAGACAAAAAGAATCTGCGGGGTGCTTAAGATGTGAGTAGAGCAGAGAACATTTGAATTACAGTTGCTCAGTCCCAAAAGACTGGCATTGTATTCAACTGTTCGGAACAGGAAGCAAAGAGTGTTAGCCCGTCCGCGAGAAAGTGACGCTGTTCATAGGGCATAGGCGCTGTATTCGAAATCGCAGACTGTCATTAGCGGTATAGTGGATGAGTCATGAGAGTAAGCGTTGTGACTTGTGAATCATGCAGACGCACGACTCCTGGCAAGCAAAGGAAAAGAATGCCTGTAATTTGCTGTCAGCCTCTTCTGCAAGTCTGCAACCATCCGAGCCACCCACCACCAGTTCCCCCACTCCCCAACCTTGTACCACTTGCTGTCATAAAGATAAGAGTTAACAGTAGCCCGCGACTGAGCAATCAGTGGTCGGCTACGACAATAGTCACACGATTTGGGCATAGTCATAGTCATAACTCATAGTCATAAACTCATAAGCAGTTTTGAAAAAATCGAAATAGTCATAGTCATAATCAGACTATAGTCCATATAGTCGACTATCGTCACAAGAGCATATATGAGAGACTATTGAGACTATAGTTGGACTATTTCGCTGTGACTATGGCTTTTGACGAGAAAATTGAGACTATAGTCACTAGTCAGAGTTTTCCAGTGAAAAGGTCTGTGATTATAGTCAAACTATCAGATTCGCAAATGAATACCGTAGGTATAGTCAGACTATACTCAAGCTATAGCTGCTGAATAATGCGACTATAGTCGCAATAGTCTGGCTATTGCCAACTTTTTTTTACCAGAATTCGTGACTATGTAGTATGTAAGCTATTGTTACACTATCCTCGGCGCATAGTCATAGTCATAGTCATAGTCATAGTCATAGTCATAGTCATAGTCATAGTCATAGTCATAGTCATAGTCATAGTCATAAGAGTGACTATTTGTGACTATGAGTTATGACTATACTGTCTATAGTTTCCATAGTCACAAGCGACTATAGTCATAAATAGACATAGTCGCCCATAGTCACGCCGATCACTGTGAGCCAGTGCTCGGCACAAAAACTCATATATATGAACTCATATATATATGATATGACCAAATATGATCATATTGGGATATCATATATGACCTCTCGGCCAGCTCGGAAATTTCAGGTCATATCATATATGACCCAGGAGCAGATATGACCAAATATGACTGAACCGCCGACTCCTCTATTTTCGATGGAATATATGATCATATTTCGTGATCATGTCTCAATTAGATATGATCATATATGATCATATTTACTCATATTTGGTCATATTTTCAACCTTAAATTTGAGATCGAGCACCTGTTTGAATTCCGTATTGAAACTTGCTAGTTACTTCGCGGAAGTCTCGCGGTTAAAAACCCAAGAAGATTCAGCAGGTATGCCCACTGTGATCCCAGGTTGCACAACTCACGTGGGAATGGCTTTTAGCGGAAAATCTATTAACCTTACATAATCAATATCCGGCGGCGGTCATATTTGATCATGAATATATGAGCATATACGATCATATATGATCATATTTTTGCGGAGAAAAAGATCCGCTCATATATGAGTCATATATGATCATATGTGATGACTCATATTGGATATATATGAGTTTTTGATTTGAGACACCACTCATATCATATATGAGATATGAGTTTGTGGTGAAATATGATCATATATGACACATGCCGAGCACTGCTGTGAGCAATGTGCTTCCGAATATTAAGGTCCACGGTCCACGGAGCTGGCGCGGAGCTCATTTTTGAAAATTTTTGAACTTCGAAAAATCGAAACACACGTAGTCCAGGATTCATGCGGAGCGCGGAGCCCGATGATGAACCTTCTTGAAAAATATGCGGAGCGCGGAGCTGGCTTTGCGAATCTCATAAAACTCCGTCGGAGCACGGAGCACCTTTTTTTCCCGCTTTCCAGTATTTGACGGAGGCGGAGCTCGCTCTGGAAAATGAAAATTCCGGCGGAATTTTGAAACGCGGAGGCGGAGCCATCCGCGTAACTTCGTGGACAACCTTAATGTTTGCGACCTGTTCCGAACTTTAGCTCTCTAGTCGAAAGCGAGGACCTTTCTAACATCATTGATCTGGCTTCCAGCAGCACTGATATTACTGACGAGTAATAGTAAAATTGCAGCCCTGTGGGCCGCGAACCCTTCCACTTTCCACCATCAATCAAACTCGCATCCTTCCCAAGTTCAAAATCACGCGTCAAGACAGTTCGCAACTTGTGAGGTGCAGGATAACAACGCACAGTGAGTCTATTCCGTACATATACCGCCCTATAGCTACATGCTGACAGCGTTCTTCCTTCATACAGTCATGGAACGATCGGAAGCTCGATGCCCCCCCCCCCCCCCCCCTCGCTCGCCCTCCCCTCTTGCGTTCGGCCGGTGCTCCCTCGCGCGCGTCCGGCCGCTGCTTCGTCACGCACGTCCTCTCTCCTCCCCCCGTATCCGCTCCGGCTCTCGTCTCGCTCGCGGCTGCCTCGCTCTCCCGCGCCCGCTCCGTCGCTTCTGCGCCCGCGCCCGCCATCCTGCTCCCGCGCCTGCTCTGTCGCGTCTGCGCTCAGTGAGTCTTCGTTCATGCACAACACGCAAGTTAAATTGATCGCTGACATATATCTATTTCTCCAGCGCAGGAAGAACATCCTATTCTGTTCTCCAACGACATCCCCGACAACAACAACATCATCCTCACCATCATCATCATCACCACCACCGCCACACCAACACAGTCAGCATAACCAACATCACCTCGACCACCACCACCATCCCACGACCACCAACACCACTGCGACCACCATCATCCCCACCTCGTCCACCACCACCATCACCTTCCAGCACAACCACCACCACCACCATACACCAACACACAATAAGTGAGTGCATAATCATGTATTGCATGGAGGGGAAAGACAGCTGACACATTATTTCTTCTTCCACTTTTTGTAAGCAGCATCGGCAAGGTGGGTGAGCCTCACCCATTCCTCCCTCTGCTTGCGCTCTTTTGCTCGAGCCTTACCCTGTTTCTTTTTCTGATTTCGCAGGGTTCGGGCAGAGTCAGTCGGGATGGGAGGAGGAGGATCGGAGGGTGCTGATGTGAGGGAAGCGAGGGAAGGGGTCGGAGGAGGCTGAGTGGGAAGGGCAGTGGGGTTGGACGCCGGTGCCGGGGTGAGAATCGGGAGGTGTTGGGCGACAGAGGGGGGGGGGGGGGGGGGGGGGGAATGTGTGGTGGGTGGTCGGTGTAGGAGAGAGAGACGGGAGGATGGTTGGGGTCGCAGGAGAAGGTGTGGGAAGAGAAGGAGTGCTGGGCGTTGATCCCATAGTATGTCACTTTTGGACCGATAGTATACTATATACTATTTGGATTTTGTCGCCCTGGGAGGCTGGGACGGTAGTATACCATATACTATCGGATAGTATACTACTTGTACTATAACCTACTATAGTATGATAGTCAAGAATAGTAAGTTACTAATTACTATAGTATACTTTAGTATCAATATAGCATACAGCATACTAGATCAAAATTAGGTCGAAAAGACCCTTCCGGAGGCAGAGAGGCTTAACACGAAGATAAGTCGCAAACAACTAACAAGATCTCCATGAGACTTGTAACGAAGAAAGTATCATCGATGTGCTCGTATGAATATATATCGACCTTACCAATGGCAAGTCTACTTACTTTTGCCCGTACCACCACCTCGGCCTTCAGCTTCGTGTTTGTCGTCGTCGAAACTCGAAGAGGTTTTGGGGCTTGGGCTTCTTGGTGGTGGTGATGGTCGTGGCAATGTTGGATCCTGGGCGTACCCGCTTAGTGTTCGTGCTGGGGGATAAAGGATGCCATTGCAGCAGAGGGCGGAGATTCAAAGTACAAATTAGACGCGAGCCGAAGGGAGCATTAAGCTTCCTCCTCAGAGGCAAAGGTCAAGAGAGGCTCTTGAGCTTCTTGAGTTTTTGTCTGACTGTCTCTGACTCTCTGTGTCTCTGTACTGTCTGTAGTAGTGTCAGGAAAATCATCATCATCATTAGTACCGTCAAAACTCAAACTCCTCCTCATTAGCATCAGCTTCAGAGTCCAGACACTCTAGCATTTCCTGTCTTTGAGCGGGGCAGAAACTGGTTAGCGTCTGGCGCTCGCCCATCGTTCTTTTCTGTCTGCTTGGCACCCCGTCAGAATTTCTTTGGTGGCTTGATACCACTCTTACCGTATCGTGATTCGTGTAGTTCGACCTTCTCCTGCAGCTAGATTTCCCGCCTGCAGCAGCTCCGCCAGTTCCTGCAGGCTGCAAGTACTGAAGACCACAGATAAGATGCACGTTAGTGTGCAAGCATAAGTAGTAAATAGAGTGTAGGTTTCAAGCGCAGATATCGTAGAAGCCTTCTCCTTCCACTCCGACAGCGGCATGTCAGTAAGAGCAGGGAATAGCATAGCCGCTGTGTTGCAGGCAAGCCACCAGCAGAGCCAGTCACAGCAGTCGGAGAACTTGTGGAAGAGTTGGGCGGCAATATCCATGAGCTCGGTTCTGGTCTTGGCTTTGAGAAGCCTCTGTATGCGCCGCCCGAACTCCGCCTGATCGGCCTTCTGATTTCTGAACAAAGTTTCCGTTGTTCTGGACACGCTGCACAGTGCACAGATGACAGAAATAACAGAATGGCGGAAGTGAAAAAGATCGGCCTTCTGATTTCTGAACAAAGTTTCCGTTGTTCTGGACACGCTGCACAGTGCACAGATGACAGAAATAACAGAATGGCGGAAGTGAAAAAGATCGGCCTTCTGATTTCTGAACAAAGTTTCCGTTGTTCTGGACACGCTGCACAGTGCACAGATGACAGAAATAACAGAATGGCGGAAGTAAAAAAGGTAACCTTTCAGCAATGTAGCTCCACGCTTTGCAAACACTTCAGTCTCTGCCTGACGAGCCGCTTGACTCGTCAGCTCTCTCATGGCACTACTCTCGGAGCGCCAGCGTACGTAAGCAGAAATGAAACCTGCCTTCTGCGCCTGTGAAAAGTCAACCGTCCGTCCGTCCCACTCATGAGTCATGAGAGTCTCGATCTGCTCTCGATAGCCGGTCCAAGCCCTGATCTCGGAGAGAATCAAAAAAGGTGAAGGAACAAGGACGTGATCAGCGAAGTCAGTTTCTTTTTGCTGTCGCAGAACCGTCCAGATTACTGAATCTTCATCATCTTCTTCGCAGGCTCTTCAATTCGCACTCCGCTGAGACAGCTCTTTTTGCCTTCCGCTACATGTTCCCGCTACAATGGCAGCTATGACGAGGTACTGGGCACGTTCCCACATTTGCACTCCCACGCAACTCAAATTCCTCCGCAAGACATTCGACAAAAACCCATGCACGTCAAAGGAAGCTCGCCAAGAAATGGCTGAGAAATTAAGAGTAGTTTGGAATAAAGTTGATGGTTGGTGAGTAGTATTCCGGTTCTGATATTACCTTCTGAAGACTGACAAACTGAGATAGTCTCGATTAGGTTCTAGGGAAGGCGGAAGAGGAAGAGACAGACGAAACTATGATCGTCGCAAGGCGCGCAAACGCAAGCAGGTGGTGACGACGACGACTTCACCTTCGAGACATACCCAGCAGCCTACAGGTCGGCTGCTCCCAGTCCAGCACCCGTCAACTCCAAAAGTGCTGTTGACGGCCTGGGCAGAATGTTAATGTTAAGGCTGTCCCCGAAGTAACGCGGAGCGCTCCGCCTCCGCGTTTCGAAATTCCTCCGGAATTTTCATTTTTCAGAGCCAGCTCCGCCTCCGCCAATTCACAAAGCGGGAAAAAAGGAGCTCCGTCATCCGTGCTCCGACGGAACTTCCTAAAATTCGTGATGCCAGCTCCGCGCTCCGCAAAATTTTTGTTGGTTTTTAGATTGTGCCTCCGTCCTCCACTCCTCCGTGTGTGCGGAGCACGGAATTTTGCGGAATCTCCGCGGAGCTCAGTCGTCATATGAATGACTGCCATGATCACTCCACCTTGAGTGTAGCTGCACTCCTGGTGTCCGACACCGTTTCTGTTGTGATCAAAGTATCCCGTGGAAGTTATGAATGCGCAAATGTGCACGTTTTATGCCCTATGTTGTGTCCTAAAGTTGCTCATTTCCCGAGAAGTCCGCACGATTCCGCGGAATTTTCACGGAATTCCGGCTAGGGCTGGCTTGCCTCAAAATGTGCGGAGGGCGATTTTTTGAGCTGAAAATCAACGGAGTACTCCGCGGTGAAGTGAGATACGGTTTTGCGGAGTACAGAGTAAGGCTGCCAAATGAGCCAAAAATTTGGTTACTCCGCTTACTCCGCATTCAGTCCGCATTCACCCCGCAAAAACGCCACCGTCTCGAAATGAGTTTTTTCAGCCGTTTTGGAACCGTTTCGGAACCGCTCTGGTACCATCTTCAATAGATTTTTGGACTACTCCGCACATTCTCCGCAGTGACGGAGTACTCCGCGCCCGGTTTGAATTAAAAAGTGCGGAGTACGGAGTAAGCCGAAAATCCGCACAACACCTCATTTCGCTCGATGAAGGTGCGGAGTACTCCACAAATCATGAACAATCCAATTGCTCCGCAAGCCAGCCCTAATTCCGGCGGAGCGCCCTCGAAATGAGGTCACGCGACCCTTATTTTTTCAATGTCACGCGACCTAATAGCTCCGTCGGAATTCCGCGGAATTTCTGTGAAATTGTCGATACCATTTTGCCGACTCCGCGCTCCGCATATTTTACAATCAATACTATACCGGTGTTAATGAGTGACACTCGGCTTTCAATGAGTGTGTAATTTTTGAGTGTCAGTGGCAGCGATTTTCGAAGAAAATATCAAGTGTAATTCACGTTACACCAAAATGTTAATTGGTTTTGCACTCACGCCGACCTCTGACCTCATATCTTGCTGAATGCTGCGTATAAACACTCTCATACTTGCACTTTGTTTCTCTCTTCTTTGCAGGACATGGTCGAGGCTCCTTAATCCAAGGCTCGTCTGTTGTCTGTACACGGTCAACGAATAGAAAGGTTCGGGGTCGACGTCTGGACCTGGATGACCAAGAACTACAAAGGGCTCTTTGTCAAACTAGAAGACCAGTATTATTTTGACGTCGACAACGCTGTTCGCCTCTGGACATTGCACTTCGTCTTCCTACCCCGACTCAACGGCCAAACGCGCCCTTCAGGCTGGGCAAAGAATGTGGAATTGTCATCCGATGCGGACGCCAGGACTAGGCAACAAGAGTCGACTGAAGCTCTTTTTGAAAGGTGAACTTAGAGTTTGGACGACATAGTATTGTGACAGCCTCAAAAGTCGACTTCGCTGATTATTTGGATTGCTGACGTTGTCACAGGCGCCCTTGCAGCGTGAACGAGGACCAGCTGCGTGTGCTGCCGCACGACTCCGACGAGAGGCCGAGACCCTCAATCAGCATGTCAAGATGAACGCCCTGGCTGTCCCGTCTATACTCCTAGAAAAGCGAGTTCAGGTCGCGTTGAGGTCGTGTCTCAACAACGACTTCCTCCCCGTTTTCCTGTCCATCGTCCACTTGAAGGTCGGAATCGTCTCCATCGTGCACTTGAAGGTCGGAATCGTCTCCATCGTGCACTTGGAGGTCGGAATCGTCTCCATCATCCGCCTGAAGGTCGGAACCGTCTCCATCGTCCGCCTGAAGGTCGGAATCGTCTCCATCGCGTCCGAACGTGGACTTCCGCTTGGCGCTATGGGATTTTTGCAACGTTGGAGAGTGTATAACTTACCTGTGCACCATAAATGTTTAACTTTAGCCTCAGTGACCCACTGACCCTAGCCTGACCTCAAGTTCGAAAGCCCCGATGCATGTCCAGCACCTCCAACAGGTTTTGAACTCGTGGTGGTCATCGGACCTCCTCTACCAGCAAGCGTCCGCGTGCAGTTTGGACAGAAGCGATTCGTCGGCTGCGAAGCACCGACCAAGTCTTCATCTGATACGTCGAGATCTACGGAGCGTCTTCGACCGCGTACGATCGCTTTGACGGGTACTCCAAGAGCCGCGATTCAGGCGTCCTCCCCGTTTTCCTGCGATTCTTCACTCTGGAGTTTTCCGAGGTTCTTAAGGAGACCCTTAAGGAGACCAAAGTATAAGTTTTTCACAACAGGTACCACCCAGTCCCTCGCACACGAGCTGGAGCTTGATTTGCTGAGTGTATTGAGTATGATGAAGTCCTGTTCGCCTCCATTAAGATTTGAGACTCAACTCCTAACAACAGGTCACCGAAATTCCCAGTATCGCATCAGCAGGAGCGAAGATGCGCGAGGAGCCCGCCCTCATCCTCGCCTTAATGGTCGAAAAACCTATGCCTACTGAGCCATCAAACATCCAGCTCAGCACCGTTCTCAAGCAAGTCATGCTTTCCCAAGCGGCACCATGGCCGTAAATAAATACGTTCTTCTGTGTGCTTGGCAAAGATATCACCCGCGAGAACGTTCTGTCGGCTCGGGTGTTTCTGGAGGACGGAGGGTCGCGTGCATGTCTCCTTCCTTTTCCAAATGATCCGTCTCCTTCAGCAATGGGAGATGGGCCTTTCGGCCTTCGGGATCCAATTTCGGCACGGGTATCAATATCATTGCCATGTTACCCTTCTTCGAATTGATCCTCTGGCCCCGTCACGACATCAGCGACGTCCTGCCGTACTTTCTTCGGCGATACCTCCGCGCGATCCGGCCTTTCGTGGTGTGCTCCTGCTCTCATCTTACATTGTCGGTTCTTGCGGCAGATCTCATACATGCAAAAGGACTCCCAAAGTCCCAAGGTATGTTTGCTCTGTCAGAATTCAGAAGGTTCGGGGCCGTTCAGATACCAATCCCAGGAATACGTTTTCATTTGTACAGCGCCTACTTCCTCGACGCCGTTGATATTCCCCCTCTCGTCACCTTCATGGATCCGGACGTATTTCTCCAGCAGGAAGAAGGCAAAGATGAAAAGGATCCGGAGACTGTGGCTATTGTGGTGCCCGCTCTTGACCCCGGACGCGACAGGTACGGCCGTACGGGTCGCAGGCCAAATCACTCCGGAGGCTGATGTTGTTGATCCTGGTAGTCACAGTTTTTCTCGCCGATCTATTCCGAGCCGCCGTGGTGGACGACTGGACGTCATCTCCCGGCCCGACGCCATCCAGCAAGTGTGGGATTCGCGGGAGTCAAATGAGAACTTTGCTGGGCTTATACAGCCCTTTGCCGCCGCCAAGGATCAGCTTCAAGTCAATTTGAGTACTACTAAAGCTCCCCCTGGAGGTAGGAACGTCGACGAGAAAGAAAGCGCTCTGCGCTCCTTCAAGGCTCAAGTGAGTACTAAATGCTATCCCTTCTAATTGGTCACTCCGACCTCAGTGTTTGGCAAGCTGATGTATCTAAATTCTCTATAGGCAAGAGCGATCTCCTTCGTTGCAGAAGGGGAACCCGGAAGTTCCAAGCGACAAGAGCAAACTTGCAAGCTCTGGAGGACCAACTGGCCGGATCTTCACATTCGCTTTGGTCGGAACGACAATCCGGCATGGCTGGCGTGGGCCAACGGCTTACGGCGTTGGAGAAGGCAAGCGATACTTTGCCTATGCCATCGCGCTCTCCGGAGAAGGCAACAATGTGCGAAGACTTTGTCAGCAGTGCGCTCCCGGACAAGATTACACCAATCACGACACTTGAGCACGCGTCATTGAGCTAGCAGTGGCCAAACTCCGGTCTTGTCTGTCGTGCGAACACTTCAGCTCGGAAAAGAAAGCTGCACGAGGACGATTTCGTTTAGGTTGGCGGAAGGCAGGTCCGGCCACTGAGGACCTCAAGAACGTGAAGGTAAACATCTTCGGAAACCACAAGATCCGACTACCGATCAAAGACTCCTCCGGCACGGTCATTGACGTCGAGATGCGAGCACCGGATAGCTCCACTCCGACAAGACTTCAGAAGAGCCATCTATCCAGGCAACGGCAGCCGGCATCGACCTTGTGGACGGCAACGGCGAGGTCTACAGCTTCAGACCCACAGCCGAGAGCACCTGGAGCAAGTCTGCAATCAATGGAAGCAGATGGCCAACAAACAAAGAAGCTGACGACGGCTTTTCGTTCGGTACAAGGATGTACGGAGGACAAGTCCAAGAGCGCCTACGCAGATACCAAAAAGATCAACGGCAACATTCGCAACTTCAAAAATGCCCCGGCCTGGTCCTACACGGACGCCCTTCCTGGTACGGACGACAAAGAAATGGAACTTGAGGGCGACGATGACGGCAACGACGACGAGTAGGAGTTTCAGTATCTAACACGTAACTTCCAGTCCTCGGTCCACCTCACAGCTTCCAATGCATCCTCTACCCCCCTTCTGGGCCTGCTCCCCTTCGCTGACCTATCATCCCCTCTGTAGTCGTCTTGCTATTTGCAGTCGACTTCCATTTCCCTCACTTTCCCCAGCCTCTTACGTAAGTAAGATGGGGTTTTAGAGGCCAAAAACAATTTTCTTCGGCCGAGCGGTCAAAAGCAGGTTTTTCACCATAACTACCCAACATTCACACACACATATGCCCATGGTCCTAATGCTACTTCGTTTTTATATCTTCCTCTCCCCTCCTCCGAAATTTCATCCTTAGACTAGATTCGACTAGACGATAGATCAGACTATTGGGAGATCGGCGACCATGTAACTATGACCATGACTAAGGAAATTTAACAATGACCGACCATTAGTCATTGCCAAGGCCTGGGCCTGTACTTCGATGCAAGAGCTTCGGCCACCTCCGTCATCTCGCCAAATCCACCAGTTGGGGATTAAAGCAACTCCTCGGAGACATCAAGGCGCTTCTAGACTATCTAGAGTTCGACGGACACTGTCTACATCGACGCTGACATCCAAGAACAGAAGGTTCAGTTGTCCATCTGGGACATGCTGCGCTCCCGACCCGGAGCTGACCAAGAAGGAGCAAACACGCAGCAGAAAGTGCAAGTGCGACCGGCCCCACTCCGAAGATCGATCCCGTTAAGCTCATTCTTGATTCAAAAGTGAGTACCGCTTCACTTCCCACGTCTACATATGCGGTATTGCAACTGATGCTACCTGTTCACTCACTTGGCACAGTGCGGCATCAAAAGCACCATACGCAAGGTCTGTCTCAACTCTTGCAACCCAGAGAAGATTCAGGATCCCTTCTCCAAGTGATTCTGGTGAGTACAAAAGGTGCATATATGCTATGCTACGCCCCTTTGTATACCTCGTTTAGCATTTTGGCAGGACATGCATGATGCAGGACATGCAGCTCGAGCTGAGAGCGGTGATGCAACTTCCAAAGGGGCAGATTAGCCAGTGATGAGTGAGTACGCTTGATCCAACATCGTCCTTCAATGTTCTGACTTGTTTCCTCATGATCCCTCACTCTTCAGTACATTCTCCACGGCCCGGAAGTGTGATCTCAACAAGTACGGAGACTATGGAGTCCTGGAGAACGAAGGACCTCCTGCAGCGATACTTCAAATGCGAGAGGATTTCGAGTACACCAAATCAAGAGTCTGTCGCCGAGCACGAGGTGGGCGGTGGCAATTAGTAGATATGTTCTTCAATGTGCTTTACTGCTTTTATTCCCTGCTTTCCAATACATGCTCCCTCCTCTCTGTGTGAAAGAGCGGTGTGAAGTGGATAGTGACTATGAGCATCAACAGAAGTAGGATAATGGTAGGAGACGGTACTAGGATGATCAGTATGCACAGGATTCAGATTGTACCAATGGTATCATCCGGGGATGGCCCCGGAAAATGATCCCTGTATGATGCATCTTTGAAGTGCTCGTTGACACCTGGATCATACCTCTATCTCTAGATCTAGCATTATTCCACGACCGTCCATGCGTATTACACTAGAAAGATCCCGCTAGGTTGGCCGTATCCCATCTCCCACCAAATCAAACGGTGCTTGAGGCGCCCCCTTCCACTTCTCCCGACGCCTTTCAGGTACCAGGTATGAGCAAACTCGTGCTTCTTTCCAAACGGGCGGTCATGTTCGTAATTTCACATTCGCGATTCTCACTTCCGACAGCTACCTCGCACAGCAACGAACTACAGACTACAGCAGTTCACTTTCATAACTTCACGCTTTCACACTTCGCACTTCCACATATCTGCCATGTTGAACCCCCGCCATAGACTTACTTCCTCTTCATCGTCGTCGATTTGCCGTAGTTGTCACCTTGAAAGCGGGGAGAGTGTGCGTAGGGGCGGTGGCCAATTACCTTCGACTTCCATCCAATGTCCTTTCTCTCGCCCTAGGGCTTATGAAACGCGTAGCAGAGACTCGACCCCGCCAAGCCCTTTTCATTCATCGGTTTTGCAACCTTGCAATCGCATCCCTTTCGGTTGCGGCTGAAGAGCTGGGATTGCCATCACACATGCGAGTAGAGCCGGCTCTTTTGGCCGACATTCTCGACGAGGACCAACAGATATTCCAAGAAGCGATTACTGTCCTGCGGTCCCTTCTCGGCGACCTTAATTCTTCTTGGATGCACGATCTCCGCGCACGGATCGCTGCACGCGACGCACGCATCGCCGCACGCGAGTAGGGACGCTCACTGCAGTCCACACCAGATAGCCCTCATTCCCTCGACTCCATCTCAAACTTCGCCTACAGTCTGTCATCGGTCCGATTTCTCCGGTCTTTGTAACCACCTCCTGCTTGCCCGCCCGCTCTCCGTCCGCACCATTTCCATCTCAAAACTGTATCATTACCATTCCACATCGTTGCGACCACATCCTGCTTGCCCGCCTGCTTACCCGTCTGCACCACTCCCATCCACAATCTGTACAATCACCATCTCACATCGTCGCGGGACGAATCCACTCATCCCATACCCCCTTGTACCACCGCCCTTTCACTTCCCATAGTTGAAGGCGAAGCGAATCTCATACTTTCATGTGCTTCCAATAACAACACCACAGATCCACCGGGAAGTTGTTTTTGTTCCGTGATCTGAAATTCTGAAGCCAGACAAGAAGAGGGCAAACTTAGGGTATCGTGATTCGCTCCGTTCTATGTTGGCAGACAGATGAGAGGTCCCAGGACTTCCAGGAGACTGAAGGATTCGGAAAGGCTGAAGGCAGCTAAAACTTCGGAGCCTGGAGAGGATGGAGGGGGGAGAGGTTCACAGCCTGAAGTATTCCAATGGGAGCACTTTGACGGTCGAGGCCATAGCAAAATATGTGTACCGCGCATGCTCTCACAGCGCTCTCCTTCACCACCAAGTACTTTATGTACTCGGAATTCGGATGCACTCCTTTTCTTGCATGTCCAACGCTTTTTCCATTATGTACTCTCTTTAGGTCTCGAGCAAAGATATTTGTACTTCGAATAGTTCTCTCATTGTTTCTATTTGAGGTTCTTCTGTCCTTCTTCTTTGTCTGCCATTTGTCCTTCTTCTCCTCCACCACCTCAATTCACTCATTCACAACCACCACACAAAAGCAGCGAAAACCACAGATAGGCAAAGCTACGCACAAACGACGCTCGTTTCGGCTAACAAGCCTGCATGTGGCTGAGGAAATATGAGCTCTTCCCACCTCCTCTAACCATCCTCGATCTGCTTGTCGAGCTCGACCAGGCGGAGATCCTTTTCGATTTCTTTCTCCTCGTTGGTGTGGAGTTTGACGCTCTGGAGGACCTTGGCCGAATCGATCATGTCTTCATCGTCGTCTTCGACTCGTCTCAAGATTTGAATCATGGCCTGGGTGGCATAACCCGATCACGACACGTAGGACCTGTTCGAGCGACGCCGCTGCTCCTAGACGTCGGACGGGAGGTCTTCCTCCAGGCCCAGATAAGCTCAGTCGATGTTCGAAACGTCTGCAGTGTAGTTCCTGACATGATTACAGAATATCTGTCTTAGTAAATATCACATGTGCAGCTCGCACTCATTTACTACTTACCTTCGAGTGATGTCTCGTTTCTGGTCATGTCCGAGCGCCAACATAACAGCCTCCGCACCCAGCATGACCGTGCTTCTGTTGCAAACGTCATGTCGGAACGCATACCGGAATAGCCGTCCCGTCGCTGTTCTCAGTACTGGACTCAATCCTAACCGGTGGTCGGCATGGACTAAAAGTCTAACATTTTTTGATTTCAAAAGTCCAAGTCCAAGTCTAGACTTTAGTCACAAAGTCAGACTAAAAGTCTGATACAAAATTTTGGCGCAAAAAGTGACTTTATTGGGACTTCTATGACTGAAAATCCAACTGCTATGACTTAAAGTACAAAACGCCAATTTTTTTTTGGCTATTTTCAAAATGTTGTTTTTGAAACCCTCAGCCTCAATTTCGACTTACAGTCACAGTAGAACAGACTTAAAGTCACATAGTCGCTCAGCCGTGTGAGTATTGAACCAAAAGCCCAAAGAAGTCTAAGCATTTTTGTGACTATTGGATAACAAGTCTGACTGATAGTCCAATAGTCTGACCTTTCAAAGCAGTGTTGGACTTTTGGACTTTTTGAACTTTTAGTCTGCCCTCCTCGCGAAAAAGTCCAAGTCCAAGTCTAAGCCCAAAAGTGTAAAGTTCTAAGCCCGAAAAAGTCTAGACTATTAGACTTTTCAAACGTCCAATAAGAAAGTCTAAAAGTTTGCCGACCATTGATCCTAACAGCAGAAATTGGCCGCCCATAAATTTTGTAGTCGTCGGAGAGTTGGTCGAGGTTGTGGTGCTTGGTGAGGCCAACCCAAAAAAGCTTGAGCAGATAGGCCAGGGCTCAAACCGTCGTTGTGATCGGCAAACGTTCCTCGAAGAATGGCCGCCACTGTCTGTATCTCGCAGATTTTCTGAATGACGCCGTGAATGAACATCGTCCTCTACCACTCTCGGGTCGATGCCTTGACCTTGCCGAATTCGGTGCCCTTGGAATGGTCGACTCGGTACTCACGAGTGGCGATGAGATCTTCGGCTTCGGTCCCAAGATCGGAGACATTGGCCACAAATGTCGGATTGGGCTTAGATCATGGGTCATTACTCATTGACAGTCTTTTCCGCACAGGCTACCGCAAGCTTTACGCTCTGGAAGAGCGTTTTCTCCTCTCTCCGCAAAATTTCACAGTCGCCATCAGTCTCTTCGATCGTGGACCAACTCGCGATCAAGTTCATTTGATCTTCAATTTCAAGTTGGTGTCAGCAAAAACGTTCTCGTACGGAGGCAGACCGATCAGGCGTAGGCATCTCCAAAATCTCCGTACACGTGTGAGAGGCGACGGTCGATGGTCTGGCCGAGACACCAAGCAACGTATACTTCCGGGTGGTACTTTCACAGGTGCTTGAGGATTTTAGTGGTAGTAGCGGTGAGGTTTCCGAGCTCGCGGAGGACAAAAAGATCCGCTGGAGCCGGGCACAATTGGCACCGCTTGATCTGGTGCTCCTGAATATGCTTAACGTAGTCTTTCTGCCTCAGCTTTATCGTTGAACTCTTGCTGGAGCGCTTCCATGAGCGCCTCGGTGTTGTAAACTTCATCTTGCTCTCCGAAGGTCTGTTCTAGCTGTTCTTTGTCGTCGCTGTCTTGAGGGCGGGGAGCTTCGACTCCGTAAAACCTTGTAATTGTATAGCCCCGCCTGGCTGAGCTCTGGAAGTTGAGGCTAGAACCTCGGCCGCCTCCGTCATTTCGTCGAATCCACCAGCGGCTTTCTGGAGCAACTCCTCGTCGCGCCTCACCTTCTTTCCGTCCCGCTGCCCACGTCGGAGCTTCCTTGCAACCTTTCGTCGCTCACCTCTCGCTCCGTCGATGAGCTTGGCGAGCTCCCGTACCGGCTTGACGTCGCTGTTGAGGTACGCGGTCACTACCGACGACCTGCTTCGAACGGGTTTGCCGACCATCGTACCGAGGCGGGCCAGACCATCCTCGATCTGCTTGTCGAGCTCGACCAGGCGGGGATCCTTTTCGATTTCTTTCTCCTCGTTGGTGTGGAGCTTGACGCTTTGGAGGACCTTGGCCGAATCGAATACCGATCACGTCTTCATCGTCGTCTTCGACTCGTCTCAAGATTTGAATCATGGCCTGGGTGGCATACCCCGACCATGACATGTAGAACCTGTTCGAGCGACGCCGCTTCTCTTGGACGTCGGACGGGAGGTCTTCCTCCAAGCCCAGAGAAACCCAGTCGACGTTCGAGACGTCTGCAGTGTAGTGCCTGAAATTATTACAGAATATCTATCTTAGTCAATGTGACATGTGCAGCTCGCTCTCGCATTCATTCAGTACTTACCTTCGAGTGATGTCTCGCTTCAGGCCATGTCCGAGAGCCAACCTAGCAGCCTCCGCACCCAGCATTACCGTGCTTCTGTTCCCGACGTCATGTCGAAACGCATACCCCCCCACCACCGGCAAGCCCACTTCCAGGCACAACGTTCGGATCTGCTCCGCCATATGACTGCCGGTCAGAGGCGTATCGAGCTCGAGACGGCCCAATCCCGATGTCCCAGCGAGGAAGATGGGTCCTTCACCCATGCCGCGAAAGCGCGCGGCAGAGGATGCCAGAAAACCGCTCACTGTTGTAACCGGTCGTCCGCTCTCTGCCTCCTGAACCACGCCTCTCTTGATAAGCCATGGAATCAGGCAGGTGCCAAGATCGAACATGGCGTTGTGGTTCTGTCAAAGAAAGCAACATGTTTCAGCATGATGTTGTGTAACCAAGCTGATCACTTGCAGAGCAATGGAACACATACCTTGGTTACAGAATGGAGAATCCATTTCTGCTTCTGCCCTCGCTGAAGAGCAGCATTGAAGCCCTTCAGGTGTCGGACATCGAGCTCGATGGTGAAGCTCGTCGGGCCCCTCTTGACAATCGCCAGGTCTTGAACCTGAGCGAATCCCGACGTCTTCTCCGAGCGCACCAGCGACGCTGGCCGTACACCTGTGAAGAAAGAGAGAGGCAGAAGGACTTGGAGCTGGACACAGCTCTCCACTTCAAATGGGGAGCGATTCATCCGTGCTTCGATCTGGAGGACAGAGACGCTCGAGTCAGTGCAACGACTACCAACCATCGCCGGTCGCTATACTCAGTACTCACCCCTAACAGCAGCAATGTGAGCTCTGGACGCCCGTAGAACTTGCGGTCGTCGGAGAAGCGGTCGAGCTTGTGTTGCTTGACAAGGCCAACACAAAAGAGCTTGAGCCGATAGGCGAGACCGTCCTTGTGGTCGGAACGCGTTCCTCGGAGGATTGAAGCCACTGTCTCGGCCTCGCCGATGCTCTTGATGACACCTTGGATGAGCATTGTCCTCCACCACTCTAAGGTCGATGCCTTGACCTTGCCACCTTTGGTACCCTTGGCATGGTCGACTCGGAACTGCTAACAGAGAGAATTCGTCAGTACCTACTAGCCAGAGCACAATGATTCAAGGTCAAACACCTTTTAACTCACGCTGAGGTATCCTGAAAGACGATCGAAGAGCAGCGCATCCGCGCCCCAGGCCTCTGCGTCCGGGTGAAGAGCCTCACAGTATGCGACGTAGTCGTCGATGAATGCCGCTTGCAATCGCCAAGCAGTGGCATCTGCAAACAGGAAAACAGCCAGGATGTGGCCATGCAGGCTTGTCAGAAACTTGAAGGCGATGTAACCATATAGCCATACTTCCTACTCACTAGTGTCGATGAGATCTTCGGCTTCGGTCCATTGCTCTGCGATCTTCTCGAGGTGCTTGGCCGCGTCTGCTGTCGTGAGCGCCGATAACGCCGCCTTCATGGTAGAGCGCGCCCCAGTGCGAACGAGGCCCTTCTTGCTAGTCATCGTGCTGGATCGAGAGCCTGGTGGATGAAGTGAGCGCAATGGATGTCCGTGAAGTGTGGTTGAAGGTGTGTGGGGCGAGAATAGAGAAGGTTATGATGCCATGTAGCCTTTTTGGGTCACAGGTCTGGTCACAAATCTGGCTACGCACTGGCTGCAAAGGGTTACCAGGTCACAGATCTGGCCACATGGCGGCTACAGTACCGTCAAAACCACGCTGCTGCTCTCGCATTCTTCCATCCATTTCACCCTTCACCACATCCTTCTTCACATCCTTGACATATCCTCACTCTTCACCAAATACTCTCTTCCATTCCCCAATAGATCACCCCTCATGGTTCAGGCGTCGCGCCTTCGACGACCTCTTCCGGGCTCCGGATCTTCTGCGAACCCAGCTCCACGCAAGAGAGCGCGGGAACGCACGACAGCCTCCCCCCTCGGCAGCCAGAGCTCAGGGGAGGAATGGGTCGAGGATGAACAAGACGACGACAACGACGACGACGACAACGACAACGAGGGAGACGACGACGAGGAAGACGACGAGGAACAAGTGACCCCGGCGAAGGGGAAGGCTGCGGGGAAGGGCAAGGCCACCCCGGCGAAGGGGAAGGTCACGGCCACCCCGGCGAAGTAGAAGGTCACCACAGCAAAGAAGCCAACCAAAGTAAGTCAGTCCCTTTGCGCCCGATATCGGATTCCAATAGATACGCTTAACTGACTTCGTTTCCCCTACAGGCTCAAGCTCAAAACAGTGCGCTGGAGTACATGATGCTTCAGGCGACCTCCCAGCTTGAGGCGAGCTGCGGTATTCTTTGCCTCCTTGCCAAGGATACGGAGACCGACCTCCCGGCTGTCATGATGAACACCAGCATCTCCTGCCTGGAGAGGATTCTCGCCGTCAAGACTCCAGATACTCTGTTCGGTCCGGCGCCTCTTGCTCCGGCCCCAGTTCCGAGCCCTCCAACTCAGGCCAGTGAGGCACATCGCCCTCGGCCTCGGTCGGCTGCGACGTCAACGACACGGTCGTCCTCCAGCCCGCCGGTAACCACTAGCCCGCCGGCATCTAGGTCCACACGACTGCTCGGAACCCAAGGCTGGATGCCTCCAACGGTATCTGCATCCCGTGCGACTTCGGGAGAGGCCGCCACATATAGACCAGCCTCCTCCTCCCGATCAGGCCCTTCCTCCGGAGCCAGTCGCTGATGAGACCGATGCTTGCCTCTGGAGGATGACGACAGGGACGATTATGATGATAATGAACCTTGGACGTTCTCGCGTAGAAGCACAATCAACGCAACCAACAATGTTCGCGATCTGTTCCGAACTCTTAGCTCTCCAGTCGAAAGCGAGGACTTTCTTAACATCAATGATCTGGCTTCCAGCAGCACTGATATACACGGATCGATGATCTTCAATCCCGGAGCTATCTCACAGAGCATACAATGATAAGTGTATTGATTGTTCGGAACTCTAGCGCGCCGAACAAGAGACAATGCGGCGAACGAGGACGAAGCTCAGCAGCTCTTTGATGAAAAGACGGAATGCGTAGATGGAGACAACGACTTCAACGACTACGAATGCGATGAAGAAAAATTACGAGCCGAGTCTTGGTCCGTCATCAAGAATAATGAACGAAGCCCACCGTGAAAATTACCAGGAGCGTCCCTCGTTTCTCAATGGCTACGTCGGGCTTACCTGCAGTGCGCAGTTTGTCTCCTTTGAAGTGAGCAACTACACAGGTTTTTGGGTGACGAGTAATGCGAATGAGGCGTAAGACAGAGAATCGGTGCTTTTTAGTTGCTTGAGAAACTCATCCGTTCTTGGTGAGTATCAGAGCCTGTTCAGTTGCGGGCGCGCGCCCAAATTTTCATATTTTTGGGCCGAGCGCGAAGGCCCTGCGCTCGGCCCAAAAAAGCGGCGCTTCCTGGAGCACGCGCTGTGAACTGAACAGCTCGGCGCCCGAGGGCGGCTTGATTCCACTTTTTCATTCCCACCTCCGATTTTTGTTTTCACCTCATTTTGATAGAAGTTTGAAATCAAATTTTGAGGTAGCTCCACGTGGCCGATCTACGAAGCGGCTGCTCTGTCTGCTCAGCTATATATTGCCAGTTGGCACAGTAATGTTCGCATTGTGACAAGCATAAAACATGGTTATTGCTAAGTAAGTTATCCTCTTTCTACATGTTCGCTGCTCTACCGCCGTGCTGATGCGAGTTTTCCTTAGAGTTACGGGCAATAATAATAAGAGTCGTCGTCCGCAGCAGCATGCAGCTCGGCGTCGTCGATTGCTAGCAGTGGCGCTTGCAGGAGGTAGTGCGGTCTTGTTGCATTACACCCAGCGCTATTACTGTAAGACGCGTCGCAGCTCGCGCTCGAGGGGATCACGCTTCGTGCGGAACCTGCTCCAAGGAGATGGGCTTGCCTGTCGCACTGTTCTGGGCATCAACAAAGGTGCCTTCCTTGCGCTTGTCAAAGAGCTTCGCACTAGAACCTCGTTCGGCGACACAAGGAAACTGACAGCCGTTCAACGTTTGGCTATGTTTCTGTATGCCTGCCGCTCTGCGGCTTCGTGCCGCTTGATCGCCCACACATTTGGGCACGCACTTGGCACTGTGTCTCTGTGAGTGTAATCTAAGAATTGGTTCCATATAGTCTGCAGCTGTCTGACCGCAGGAACTACGCTCTAATCTAATGCCACAATAAACAAACACAGAGCATTCAGGCGCACGGTGCAGTGCCTGGTCGATCCGGCTATGTACACGGTCTACGTCAAGATGCCCGCTGCCGACGCGCTCGTTCCCGATCGTATCAAGAACGATCCCAAGGTGAAATCAGCCTTCAAGGACGTCGTTGGTGCTCTGGATGGTACCCACCTCCCAGCCCATCCTCCCACCCGCGACAGAGCACGCTTCCGCGACCGCAAGGGCAATCTATCTTTCAATGTCATGGCAGGCTGCTCTTTCGATCTCCTGTTCCAGTTTGTCATTGCGGAATGGGAAGGTAGTGCGGCAGACGGATACGTGCTGGGGAGAGCTATGCAAACGACATTGAAAATACCTGAGGGAAGGGTCTTTTTGGGGGACGCGGGTTTTGGGTTGACAAAGAGTGTGCTAGTGCCCTATCGTGCAACTAGGTATCATCTAAAAGAATGGGCGACTGGAAATGCTCGGTGAGTACTTACCCCCATAGGCGGGGAGAATGGACAAGCGCCTACTCTGGTCTACTGCAGGCTAACACAAATGACAAACAGCATCCTATATACAGACCGCGTACTGCAAAAGAACTTTTCAACAGGCGCCATGCTGGTCTTCGTAGCGTCATTGAGAGGATCTTTGGCATTATGAAAGAGAGGTTTAAGGTGCTTCTTCTCGGATCGGACTACCCACTCAAAACTCAGGTGGCCCTGTTTCCTGCGCTGGCGGTTGTTCACAACTTCATCCGCTTGGTTGATCCCCAGGACATCATGTCCGACGCGGAGATCGACGCGTGGATAAAGCGTCACGCTGAGGTGGACACTACTGACGATGTGGAACCCACTTTCAAAAACGACAAGGCGGCAGAGAAGGGTCGCAACGATCGTGCGAAGCTCATGTGCGATGCATACAAATAGACCTCATGAAATGCAACGGCACTATAGCAGTCAGATACTCTCACTCCTCTTGTGCTTCATACAGAATCTAGCTGATAGAATGCAGAAACTAAGGTCAGGATTGCTGCAGTATTATGCGGGTTGAAGAGGAGTCGATGGAAGGAAACATTAGTTTGTGCTTGGGAAATGAGAAACCCATAACACATATTTTGACGATGTTTTCGGCATCAGAAGGTGCTGGGTCGGCTACGATGCTCTCCAGCGTGAACTTAGCACCTCTCCGCCTTGCCAAAGACACGCCCAGGCCTTTGCGGCTGCAGAGATAGACAGCTGAGTCTCAGATCGTCTGGATCTGAGTCTTCGGGTCTTCAAGCTGGGAGACTCAGTGATTTTGGGGTCTTTAAAATACCTGTACCATCCTGTGGTTTTCTCGAAAAGCCTGTACCATTCTGTGGCATACCTCTGGAAATAGCGTTCAGCTCCAGAGGCGGGCGCTATCGTCATGCGTTAAATTTGTAGCGTCACTTCGCTCGTCTGCTGTCGCGAATAAATAGGTGCCTTCCAAACTGGGAAGGATGAGCGAGAAACCGTAAAGGAATTAGTCTCATAAGATTAGAGTGTATGCGGGTTTTCACCTATTGTGAAATGTAAAATTTTGCCACGTGACGAGGCATTCAATTAGCCGCCAGTGACACACATCAAGGATTGATTCCAACAGTAAGGACTCACATTGGGCATGCAACCTCAAGCACTAAATGCTCAGTTCTCAATATATGAATTACAAGGTTCAAAAGGGCGGGTTCTGAAGAGTAAGCTTCCTAAGTTTGAAGCCTGTCCGAGCAAAGCCCACTGACGTGTTGACTGGGCGGGCTTGACCCCCAAGTTGCGATGTTCCTCTCTTTCCACTGGAATCCACCCTCTTCAATCACCATGTATGCGGCTATTTACTTAGCAACTCCAAATCAATTATGTTTCTGTGTTCGTTGACAGACGATCTGCAACTTTTATCGAGAGCGCAAAGAACTTGAGGGCAAGTGTTGCGATGTGTTGATTTTTCTATCAGTTGGGATCAGGCGTACTGCGGACTGTGTGCCACTAGCGGCTGACGGCGTTTGCTTCTTACACGTTGCAGACATATGAATATAAATCAGCAAAAGTCCCGATGTACGTCTAATACTATGAGACTATGAAGGTATGGTTCAGGCTCACTCGACGTGTTGTAGTCAAGGGACTGAAACTGTGTTTTGTCATTTCAACGATAGCCATCATCTCTGCGTCAACACGCGGAAAGATGGGTCAAGCAAGGCTTTTCTGGTGATACTTTGTGTGTGGTATCGATATTCACACAGACGGCAGTCTGTCTTTGAAACGGATTCAGCACTTCGACGGGCGCACGCCCAAAAAAAATCTGTCTATATTTTGAGCATGGCGATGCAAATGAACTAGTACGTCCCGGTCTCCCTTCTGATTTGTCGCTCACTTTTTGATGCATCCAGACGTCTCCGTATTACAATCTCACAGACAGTAACACAAAGAGGCGATCAAAGCGGTCACACCTACAAAATGCAACACCACAACAGTGTTAACTTCTTTTCTGCACTGGCTTTGCTCAGACAAAAAGTGGAAGGCAAAGACAATCAGGAATCGATTCAAGCGTACGCAAAATTGCTCATTCAATCCAGAAGTCGAATTTTGAACGTTTGGCACCATAGAATTTTGCCTACTGTCAGAGTTTTTTCTTTGAGCACCCCGTCCGATACTCCTCGGACCGCATGACCACGTTATCGTGGTGCGCAGGAGATCCAAGGGAGAAATGACCCTTTCCAACACAGAAGTTTCTTCGACGCTGTTGTAGCAGATACACATCCAAGACCGGTCGAGACACTCGATAAACAACTGTTTGAGAGTAGAAACGCACTAGTATATTAAGACTGCTGAAAAGGGGGGGAGGGGGGGGAGGGCGTGTAAGGCCGAATTTTCAATGCAGGAGCGGCACCGTAAGTAGCCTAAGTAGAGCCGAACCAGAAAAATTAAGGAGGACCGATGGGACTGTCACAGATTCAAGGACGTCAAGAAGAGCAAACCATAAAGGAGATGCATCATACATGTCGCAGCTCGGAGAGAGGCGAATTGTGGTTGTGCAAGTCGTCGTCTTGCAATTTCGAACGAGGGATAGAACGTCGAAAAAAAGAACTTTGAGTGCGGTCGTGCGGACGAAGAATGACAAAAATGCATTTTGATCTTGCCACTGGTCGAACGAGACGCATAGTCAGAGCAATTGATTCAAGCTGTCCAAGTGACGATTCCATTTATTTCGCAGAATAAATCTGGAGGGTTAGCTGATTCTCGTCCAAAAGAAGAGAATTGCCATCTCTTAGTATATCCATTGCTTTTATTACGCATCCATATCAGAACATCCTCCAATGTGGTTCCTCGCGTTGGAGACGATGTTAAATAATTAAAAAGTGTGTCTAATTTCTTGTTTCTGACTGAACTGACACTCTGAATGCGCCATCAATAGCAGAAACATTCCATAGGAGCTATGTTAAGCCTTACGGTGACGCTATTGAAGGTCTTGATAAGAAATTACATCCCGGTGGAGCTATTGAGACACTACGTTTGCCGGCGTCGCATGGATCGAGCTTGTTCAGTACTTCCGCCGCAATTCAGGCAACATCGAGTTCGACGAGCTCTCAGGAAAAAAATCGGAGCGCTGCTGAGACTGTTTTGTGTCTCCCATCTGCGTTCATTAGCGCTGCTGTTCTGAAGCCAAGAAGCACACAGCGCACTTGAGACGTTACTGCCGATCAAAGCCCTGATGAAACGCTGCTGAACGCCGTTGGCAATGCCAGACGCTGCTGGGACTTTGGACTCATGAGCGTGGCGTTCAAAAACGAGTTCACTTGTGATTGCACCTGTCCTCGCACACAGGACTTTGCGAACTGCAATCGAAAGAGTTACCAACTGAGTACATCAACAGCTTATAGACTCCATTTGCACTTCCGCATCATCACACGCTCGCTCTACTTGTTACCCACACGATAATCACGAGTAGACGAGACATTACAAAGCAGAGCGTGAGAGTATGAGTATGAAGAATACGTGCGTGAGTTGTTGTGTTGCTAATTGCACGCTGGGTGATGCTTGAGTGCCGAAATACTCTGGGTGCATCGCAGCAAGACTAGCAGTGAGAACCCCAAGCGCTGAGGAGATGCAAAGGCCGGCGTTCGGGGACGGCGGGTGGAGGACGAAGCGCCTGCGCGGCTAAATTGAGAGCTGCCGAGCAGGAAGTGTGAGCGGAGGTCTCACCGGCCCCTCCCTCTGACGATCTCGAAGTCGTCCACGTCCACGGACCGTCCGAATATCCTCTTCGTCCCCACAATTCCGAAATAACTAGGCCGCCCTCAGAATAAGTGGGTCCACGTGATAGTATGACCATGATCAATTTTTTGAACGCCTGCCTATGAAGACAGATTACATCAAAGTCAATCTGTGATCGTCTTCCAATCAGCTAAGAAGTATAGCGTTTCCAATCTTGTATTCCAGCCAGAAAGTCTGAGATTCGATTCCACCCGCTACGCCGCTGCTACTTTACTATTCTATTTTTCCTCTCAGCTTTTTGTTAGGGTTGACACTTTTTTTCTGCTGGGTTATTCGACTTCAACCTCGTTGTCGTCGAACTTGGCCGAATTGTGTCAAGAACAGAGCTCGGATGAAAACAGAGACAAACGTTTTCATAGCGGCCTGGACGGAGACTTTTGGCCGCTAGGGCCACGAAGCGTGGCGAGGGAATGTAGAAAATGGGTATTTACAAGGGCCTTCAAAGCATTTTCCGGGGCAGGCGGGGACATTTGTGGAACCATCACCACTTTGGAGCCCCTCAAAAACTTGAGGAGGATTTGGAAAAGAGTGCGGCACGGAAGGTAGGAGAAGAGAGGGTACGAAATCAAGGAAATGAGTAGTCTGGTTTTGGCTGCTTCTGGTTGATGTGAGAGTCGCTGCCTTCACTTGCCGATTCCGAAACAGTGCTGCGGGTGCGGCCATCCAAGGCGGGGACTCAGCACAGACATAGAAGGATCGAGTGCCATATTGTTTGCTTGGGAACGTGACTGGCGGATCTGAACTCGATAGGCATAGGCGTGTAAAGAGGTGGAGGGAGATAGAAAGACGGAGATAATCGATTTCCGAAGATCGCACTTATTACGCAGGTGCAGCGGAAAGGTGACAAGTATCAAGTGGGCGGCTCTGGTATCGGTATACTGAATTCAGGCGGACCCAGAAACTTCCCTTCTGCTCCCCACCCACGACCTTTTCCTGTTCCCTACTACCTCGACTGGCAGAGCGAGCGAAGCGTGGAGGGCGGAATTGTCATGAGGAGTGGGGTGGTGCGAAGGAGGGGAGACGAGCGCGAAGTGATTTAGGTGGCGGTAGAAGTTACTCCAACGCGAGGAAAGAGCTTCGGTAGGACTGAAGGAGTGAGGAGTGTGTCGGACGCGATGACGACGAGGAAATTGAGAGTCGGTGCAAAAGGTTAAAGCAAACACACTTCCTGTATTCCTCACACTTGTAGCAGCTCCTTCCTCTTCTCTCTCATCACCATGTAACGGAGAGCAAGCTCTGCCGTTAAAATATAGGGAATGCGTGAGTGAATTGATGGTGTGAGAAAGGGAAGAGGACAGCTACAGTGGTGAGGAGTACAAGTGAGGTGAGGAAGGTCACATGGGAAGAAGTGAGAACGGGTGATAAGATAAGATACGGGAAACGGAAGGAGAACGGGAAGAGAATGCAAAAGTGTGATAGACGGACTACATGCAGTCATGCGCTTGCTCTCCAATCTCCATGCGCTTGCTCCCCTTCTCCATTCCTCTCGACTCTCTCGGCCGACTCTTCCACGTGCTCTTCTTTTCCTTTTATTTTCCTATTCCACTTTTCCCTTCCTTTTTTCTTCTCCCGTTCGTACACCGTTGCCTAGCAACAGCGCTCTTCCGCTCCGATCACCTTCCCCGTTGTACTTAGCATTCTCTCTGGCTTCCTCATTGAATCACTCGTACATTTCACTTGTCATAGCATTGCTATTACCTTGTGATGAGAGGATTCCGCTCGCACTACTGAAAGACAGCCGCTAGCAACTCCACGCTCCCAACCAGACGACCCACCCCATCTCACCGCCTTTTCTCAACATGGCCCCCAAGCCCGACATACCCGCCGGTCCCTCCGCCGCGACGCGCAGTCAAACGCAGCGGGAGACGGACAGTCCGAAGGTCGAACCCGCGACCGTCTCGACCTCCGATCCCGCCGGAGATATGTCTGTCGGCGACGCCCTCAAGTTTTTGATGAGTGGACAAGCCGAAATTCTCCGCGACATTGCTGCGCTTAAGAAGGGCGGCACGGACGCGTCGCACCAGATCGAAGAGCTTACCCTGCATATGGGACGCATCGAACTGTCGCCCTCTAGCGACCAGCCTACTGCTCCCGCTCCCACAACGTCCCAGCCTCCTTCTGACGACGCTCGCAACCATCCCTCGAGCGACGTCCGCACCGCCTCGTCCACCACGAACTCGTCGGCGAGCGCCTCTACTCCTTCCGTGACGCAATCCACCACCATCAGTGGCGCCATGACCGCATCCTTGCATGATCTGGCTGCTACGATGGAACCCGGCGATCAGAACGAGTTCCGCAACCTAATCGGCAAATACAAATCGTCACTCGCCAAGCTTGATACCGCCGCTGTCGGTACCGTCTCCGCTCCACCGCCTGTCGGAAATCACTCACTGACCTGCAAGAAGGAGACGCTCGGCGAATTCGATGGTGATCCGAGCAGACTGGAGCATTTCCTGGGCCGGGTGCAGGCAATCGCCAATTCGAATCCTGATCCGTATTGGGAATCGGCGGTTGTGTGCACGATTCCTCAGTGCCTCGTCGGAGACGCGCAGGTCTGGCATATCGGTCTGAATCACGCCGATGCTCGCCAGCTCTCGACGGTGCATGCGTGGTGTCGGATGATGTGCCGTCAATGTCCTGTCAACAAGACAGAACAACGTCAGCAAGCTCGCACTCGCGAGTGGAACACGGTCTCCGAAACCGCAATGACCTACTTCTTCCATAAGGTCCAGTTGTATCGGCACGCGTTCGGCACCCTCTACACCGACGTTGCACTCACAAAGGAGATCATCGCCGGTCTTCCTGTCTCGATGCGCGCATTGCTCCGCCTGCCGCAAGAGGAGATATCGCTCGATCAGGTCCAGGACGCACTCTGCGACTGGGAACCGACGTGGCGGGAAGCAAACGACGCGCCCCTGTTGAAGACGAAATCGAAAGAGCGGAAGGAGTCAACGACCGCGGAGCCCGAGTCTGCGGTGAAAGCACTCACCTCACCACCGAGCCGACCCCCTCGTTCCGACCTCCGCTCCACGTCAGCGCCAAGCCAGCCCGTCGCTCGTCTTCTGCCACTGGCATCATCGGCATCAGTGGCCTCGCTCGCCGCCTCATACGATCCATCTCCTGTGATTCCGGCCGAGGGAGGACAACCGCGCATGTATAGGCGCCCTAACTCGTCCAAAGTGATGAAGCTAGCGCGTAACTGCGTGAAATGCGGCAGTCAGTACTTCGACTTTGAGCACGATCACCTCCTTCGTTTGGAACAGATCAACACGCTCACCGCACTCACCGACGATTACCCAGAGGTTGACGAGGCGGACTTGGGCCTCAGCCCTTTTTGAAGGTCCGCAACGACATTAAATTAATGGCGGACGACCTCGCAATGTCTGTCCGTCCCCCTCCTCGTCCACCCGATCCCGTGCGGCCTACTGTTGCTGTCATTGAGGAGAGAGAGGATTCGATCAGTCCACTTGTCCGTGATGACGTTAAACTAGACCATGTCCGCGATGACGACAAACTAGGCCATGTCCGAAATGACGTTAATCTAGCCCATACTCACAATTCCCTCTTCTTGGGCTCTAAGCGGTCAGACTCACGGCGTTGCGCCAACCCTGACGAGACCGTGGTGGGCCCAGATGCTGGAAGGGAGAGAGGCGCCTCTCCGCTGCGAAGCAGTTCGGATTGTCAGCGTGATGATCCTGGTGAAGTAGCGCAAAAGACAGTTCACCGTGACCCCCTCGCACTTACCAAGCGAGAATGCAAGAGCGACAGGGAGAGGTTCACGTCCCCCTTTGGTCCAAGCCGGGACCTCCCTGTCGGGTACTACGACGGCGCAGCCATGCGTGGAGATGGAGAGGGAGATGGACCACCCCTCTGCCTGAGACTCCATGGCGAGGATACTCGGGGAGTACTACCCTCTCCGACTTTGTTTGCTGATCTTGATGCTGATCCACTTCTCCCCACTGTGGCAGATGCTTCTCCCACTGAGGTGGACGCTGAGCAGGATCAAGTCGGAGGGGGGAAGCCGACAGCCGCGGGCGAGATCCGTATCGAGCCTCTGCCCCACTTTTTCGCAAGTCACGCGAATGTCCTACAGGACTATACTTTAGGCCTACTGAAATTTCGCTCGCCCGATTAGCCAAAAACCCTCTAACCCCTTATCATTCATCATTGAGCCCTCCAAGCCAGATACCTTGCACCCTTTAGCATTGTCCGCTCCCCATTTAATCCTCCTGATTTGGCCCAGTCAGTGGGGTGCGTTCGCTCTGGACGCGTGTGCGCTACCGTCACTTATCTTTCTTTTTGACCTCCACGGCACATCGCTCCCCTGCTTTTGATCTCCGTTACCCTGCTCAGTTTTCCCTTTTTGCCCTCTGAAGCCCCCCGCTCCCCTGCTTATGTTCGGGATGTGGGCAAAGAGTATGACTCGTACATTTCCAAATCTCCAATCCATTCCGAGTTTTCGAGCATCCCGGTTCACCCCGTTGCCCGTTCATTGATTCTTCATTCTTCTTTTCGTCGATAAACGTTGCAATACAGTCTCCGCAGTCCGCCCTCTTATCATCGCAGCAAGTTGAATGAGGGCGCTCGCGGCTCGAAATGAATACGAGAAGAAGGATAGTAATTAGTAGATGTAAAAATAGGTGAGGGCAAAGCAGAGAGAGAGAGATCAGAGAGAGAGAGGGAGAGAGAGAGAGAGAGAGAGAGAGAGAGAGAGAGAGAGAGAGAGAGAGAGAGAGAGAGAGAGAGAGACTCTAGAGGCGTGAGAAACATGAGATGACAAAACGTTGTGCAAGTCTAAGCGCATCTTGTTTGCCTCCGAGTCGGTAATCGTTTGCTTGGTAAGTGCGCAGTTCTTCCACGTTGGCTCCTTCCCTTTGATTGCAGCCTCCATGACCTTGTAGGCTACGATACCGCAGTTGTGTCCATCGTCTTGTCGAGGGTAGATTGTGTCGCATGCTGTGTTGGTCTTGAACAACCAGCCATCTGGGGACAGTGATTGAGTGTCTACTTGATGGCCTCGATCAACCTCCATCTCTGCTCGCTGTGAGAGGAAGCGCCGAAAGAAAGACTCCAGTTTCACTTGGGTGGATTCGGTTGGGGTGGAGTCGATAAAGAGGATGATTTTGTCGACGACATCGATGATGACGCTGGCCCAATGGCTTCCGCCGATATTGAGCGGAACGATGATCTGAATTCTGATGCTGCTGAAGAAGGATCTGATGGGCAAGGCCGCAAGGGCAAAGGGGCAGGAGAGAGAGTGTTGAGGATTTAGATCGGACTCGTAGCTCGTTGGAGATGTAGATCATTCATATTACTCACTCTGTCTTCGTACCATTTCTCCACCCTAATCCTCATGTTCCTCTCATCGCAATTGTCCTGATACAAACTTGGTCCCATCACAAAGATGCGTCGGCTACCTAGTGCGGTTGTTGTTCGAGCGGGACTCTGAAAGGTGTGCAGGGTGTGTTGGACAGAAAGATGAACCACAGTACCAGTCAGCCACTGCCCAGGTCGTAGGCAGGTGAAGTCAATTTCCAGCAGATGCGTTCCAGGAAACCCTGCTACCCGAACAGGAAGCGCATGTCCGCTTTCCATCTGACCAATTTGACGTTCCAACGCATTTGGGACAGGGGCTCGCCGAGATCGAAGTGGGACGACAACGGGAGCACCGGAGAAACCAACGTGAAGTTCGCTGGCTGGTTGATCTGGAGGCGGAGAGTATTGGCGGATATTGTTTTTGCTGCTGGTGCTCCAAGGGATATCCTTCTTGCGACCTGGTTTGGCCGAGAACCGAACAGCGGTTGTGCTTTTAGTTTTGAGAGCCTTCTGTCGTCGATGAAGCGGTCGAGTCTTACGTGGTCTCCTTGATGACGGAGGATTCACTTCAAGCGTACTCTCCTCCTGCTCGGCATCACTGTTTGTTTGCTGAGGCTCTTCTTGATCTGTTTGACCACGAGGAGGTCCCTGTTCTTGCCTTCCTGCTTGTGTGTCTGTCTTGTTGGGCACAAGAGTTTCCCACACATTGTGCAAGTCCTCATTGACGGTGGCATCCGAAAGCGTGGAGAGGCGAAGGTCGGCGTTGGCCTCTCTCAGTATTGGCAACCCTTCTTCTTCTGCCGCTGTTGTTGATTGACGAGGTACAGTAATGAATCATGAGAGAAGGTGCAAGGTCAGCAGCTAGTTGTGGTTATCAAACGAGACAAGTCCAATCCTTGAAACTGACCCTGGTAGGAACCGACGCTTCCCATGGCTCGGAAGATTCTTGCCGCGTGCATGTGCGCACAAAACTTTCCGCTCTGCCTCCAACGGTTGCATGTGCACGACAACTTGGCGGCCCTCAGGTTGACGACATATGCTCTAGGTTCATCGCCACTGAGTCACAAAATACAGACCGGAGCATATCAGAGCCGTCAGCATACTGAATGCAATTCATCTTTGCACATCAGGATTCAGGAGTCCAAAGTAGTAACTCACCTTGGTCGCAGCCCTAGAACTCGGTACGAGGCTGTACCTGACGGCGTGACGACATGCGTCTCCCACAGTCGATGGGCATCAAGCATGATGTCTCTGTCCGTCGGGGAAAGGCGCGGCTCCTCGTTGCTGTATTTCTCGTAATACACCAACCAGTCGCAGACTAGAATGTGCACGAGGCGGTCAACTCTATTGTTCGAAAGGAATGATCATGATTCATGCGTCAATACTTTTCTGCCCTGTCGCTTGGATCTTGGAAGGTTGTGACTTCATTCATGAACATCACCTTTTGTTGACTTTGCATTGCAGGAAGACTTCGTCAATGGTCTTGAAGGCTCTTTCGACGGTATTGTTTGTGTTGATCCCATCTCTGGTCTGCCCGACGTGAAGACCTACGTCCATGACGAGATCTGTAATGCGGCCCAGGTTGAAAAGATTGGGAGCGTCAGTGAAAGTCACGTTACCAGCCGTGATA
Source organism: Tilletia walkeri (assembly GCA_009428295.1). Taxonomy (NCBI): domain Eukaryota; kingdom Fungi; phylum Basidiomycota; class Exobasidiomycetes; order Tilletiales; family Tilletiaceae; genus Tilletia; species Tilletia walkeri. The sequence continues at coordinate 32,427 of RDSH01000018.1, forward strand.
CTGGACGTCGAGACAGTACGCTACTCACCATGCCATGGAGGCGACCACCAGCTAACCGCAAAGAAATTGAGGACTTGCTGCACTGTAGATGCCTGGTACGTGGATAAGACCACCTTGAGTCGCGCCTCAAACGCCTTAAGTGCAGCAGGCCATTCCGAAAGTGTACGGCATCGCTGCGCGTCTCGAAAGGCTGCACAGATTGGCGCTTTGTGGTTCCGAGCGATCGATGGCGGTCTCGTGGCGCCTGATCTCCCCTCCGTATCCCATCTGCAGATTGCCTGCATAATATGGAATTGGCACACTCGTACCTGAACACCGGGCCAAACTACGCGGTAGTAGAACATGGTGGCAAGTTGTAATGAATAGACAGGTGAAGTGAAGAGCGTTGGTCAGTATTCAACGGTCAACAACAGACGGTGGTGTTCTCATGGACCAAAAGTGGTGACTGCCGAGAAGCTTTGGATGTGGACTGTGGTTGCACTCACCATCGTTGATCGCGTTGAGCTCGGCCCTGCACTTGTCTATCATCACGGCAGCGGGACGCCAGCTTCTCTCGGTCGATATCTTGCGTGCATTGATCAATAGCATGTCGGCTGCATCTGATACGTAGATACGTTATCTGTAGGACCCGAGCCAAAACCAAGAAGACAGTTGATCCGCGTAAGCGTAAAAGTCAATGTCTGAAAAGCACGAATGACTGATGCCTGATGACACTCACTCAGCGTGGCGTCTGCTTGCTGCCTCTTCGACGACCTGATCCTCAAGGGCTTTGAGCAGATGAGCAAATGACCGGGCTGTTGAATCGGCCGAGAGATACGCAGCACCTGTGATGTCCGCGGGAGTTTCATGGATGATCAGCAAACGAAGAAAAGCCACATCAACAACGGAGCTCCCCTCGCTGAGAACGTACAGGGTACCATGTGGCCTGCTGCGTTTGTGGTCGTGACGAAGGTCAATGGCGCACGATTCTCATTCTTATTTTTCCAAGAGGAGTCCATGAACATCGGCCTACCGTGCCATCGTATCAGGTTTCGAATCGACAAAGATGACTTCAGACCCACGCTGAAGCGCTTGAAGGTTTTTGTGACCTTCAGGGGCTGATAGGCGAAGATGTTGTCCGAGTTCTGACCTACAAAGCAGTCGACAGCGATGAAGGGGTCTGCATCGAGCCGTGATGCCTGTCGTAACCCAGCGACAAGCCGTTCAATCTGCTGAGGCTTGGAAAGCCTCCATGATGGTCTGGGGAAAGCTCGAGGAGTGGCGCCAGTGTCCGCGAAAGTTTCCATACCGTGGAGAAGCCCTTTAACCAACCTACAGACAAAGGAATAGCAGCATGTTCCTAGTCAGATCGTTTTGAAACAGGCGAAGAAGAGTTAGAAAACTTGCTTACCGTTCTTCAACTGAGCTGCCGTCACTCCGACTTGGCTTGTGAAGTCGTAATCGGCGACTGTACTGGAGACCGGCAGTGCTGGCCGCTTTAAAATGCACACCTTTCTGGAATATGGTGCACTTGCTGAGGTCTTTGGCATCAATCTCGATCTAAAGTGGGAGAGGTGTGGATCTTTGAGGTGTCAGTCTGTGGGCATCATCGAAGCACTTTGGCACCAAGGCAGACTGACCAGCAACGTCAAGGACGTGCGACACATGACAGGTTCCTTACGTTTCGGTCTCTTGACATTGAGCTTCTTGTCCGTCCCAGGCCTACTCGGCTCGTCTAGGTTCTCATAGTTATCATCGTCAGTACCTTCTGCAATGTCAGCAGCTGAAGAGCAAATGCCTTGACACTCGAAGTAGTGTCGGTAGACGGCACCGCCCTCTTCGACCAGGATAGCCTTGTCATTCTTGGAGACGGTCGGCGCGAACTCCACATAGAAGGAACGTGCGGAAACGTCTCGCGGCGAATCTCCTCCATGCCCTGTCCATATCATGTCGATGAAGTCGCACTTTTTGAAGTTGTGGGAGGAATAGTCGTTTTGCTGTTGATAATTGATATAGGACGAGGCCAGGAAGACAAAGTGTGTGTCAGATGAGTCCAGTCAATGCGATAAAGGAAATGCGATCTATTCACCTGAGATTCGAACCACTGATACAGTAGCCGTGTAGGTACGACCGCTTTCTGTTTCCAGGGTTGATCTTGTTTCCGATTCCTTCGTGATGCAAGGGGAACATGCTTGGATACCTTAGGAACCTTGGCTGTCAAAGCTTGGTAGTGTGCAGCAGCAGCTTGTAGCTTAGCACGACTGACTGTAGTGCTATCCTCGTGCTCGGAGTCGGAATCTGAGACACCTGTGTCCGCCTCATTGGCATTGTCGTCAGCGTCGTCTCCGCTGTTCCAGTCCGAAAGGTCTTCAGTATCTGTGCCGTCCGGGTGAATGTGCGCATCGTCCATTTCCAGATCGGTTCCGGCATCAGCGGTATTCATCATGACCATCAATTGTCAGATGATCAGCAGCAGCCAGGCGGCAGATGCAATTAGCAGAGAGGGTGAGAGGTTGGGAGCGAAGAGTGCAGCAGGCGAGGAGTGCAGCAGAGAGAAGAACGGGGCGACGCGCGACAGAAACGATATCAGCAGCGAACCAGGCACGAGATGTCAAAGGACGATCGGGAGGCAACGAGCAGGGCACGAGACCATTCGACGAAAAGAAGCGCGCAGTTTGATCCAGCGGAGGCAACAGGTGTCGTGAGGGGGGAGGGGAGCGAAGGGGCGACGTAGAGTCGAGATGAGCGGTAGGCCGGGAGAGAAGAATAGCGAGGCGGGAGAAGAGGACGAGTGGGGAGACGAGGACGAGTGTCGGATGAGACGGCAACGGGCAAGGACAGACGCAAGGAGACGCCGAGAGGGGCACGAACGCGGGAAGACGAGGAGTGATAGAGAGACACGCCAGGCGACGACGGGTAGAAAAGGCGGGAGGAGACGATGAGAGAGGCGAGGCGGCGACGAGTGGTAGGTGATGCGAGGTGACGGCGGGCAAGAGAGCGGCACGCGAGGCGACGAGGAGAAACGCGACGACGAATGGCAGCGAGGCAGCAGGACAAAGGCACGTGAGGCGACGCGAGGGAGAGCAGCACTCGAAGACGGCAGCGAGGCAGCACGAGTGGCAACGAGGCGACGAGGAGAGCGGCACGCGACGATGGCAGCGAGGCAGCGAGGTGGCAGCGAGGTAGCGAGGGAGAGAGGCAACACTAACGAGTGGCAGCGTGGCGGCAGCGAGGCGGCAGCGAGGCGACGAGGGAGAGAGGCACGCGAGGCGGCAGCGAGGCGACGAGGGAGAGAGGCACGCGAGGCGACGACGAGTGGTAGCGAGGAGAGCGTGGCGCTGACTGACGAGCAGCAGGACGCACAAACGGCAGGGCGACGACGGGGAGAGAACGACGACGAGGGGGAAGGGACCAGGCGAGAAGACGAGAAGGCAACGAGGAGCGACCAGAACACGACGAAATCCTCGAAGCTTGATGAATGAAGTGAAAGTAGGAGGAGGGGATGAAGGGTGATCAGTATCGTCGAAGCGACAGAGAGAAGTGAGAAGTTGGAACAGGGGTAGATACTCACAACTCACACTCCTCCCACTGGCCAGACACCGTTAACAGATACCCACGCTCAATCGTCTGCAGATACTAGTCCCGCGAAAGGAGAGAGCAAGGAAGGGAAGAACTTAGTTTCAGCGTTGTGACCAAAGCGAACAACAAGGGTGAAGGGAAACGGGGTAAGTACTCACAGCACATCGGCGCATCAGCACCGAACACACGCCTGACGGTGGCGGAGGCATCATCCGCGCATGTTCCGCCGTCGGGGTTCCAAGCTTGCCTCCTTTTAATTGTCCCAATGCAGAGGACCTGGAGCGGGCCAGCAACACTCCAATGTGGGCCTGCGTCCTGATCCGACTGCATTGGTACAATCTTAAGTCAGCGCGCCTAGAACAGCGACAGCGGAGAGCAGCAGGAACAACCATCCAACCAACCGCCCCTTTGGTTTGTGTTCTGTCAGTCATCTGTATTGTACTGGTGCCTGGTGGTGTGATGGTAATCGGTAGCGCAACGCTGGTGCAAAATGGTTTGTGGGCCGATGTGATATGTGCGTAGTTCAAGGTTGAGTGCTTTGCTTGCGAGTGTTGATGTGGTCGTGCTTGGTGGTGGTGAGAACGATGTAGATCAGCAGCAGCTCAAAGGTTTCGAAAAAGTAGAAAGTCTCCGTGTATGTAATCTGATCTAGAACAGTTTGCAGTTTGTATGCCAGACGGCACCACCACCACCACCCACTCTCTCCTCTCGCTTTCCATGGTCGGCGGGAACGCACGACGACTTCGCCGCCTTGCGGAGCGGCGAAAGAGGAATTCTAACCCTCCCGTAGCGGAGCCTGCACCAATCTGTCCGCCCGCAGCTACGTTCAGACGACCCTGCTCCAGCATCCGCGCCCGCATTGCCAAAAAATGGCATGTGGGCATCTTTCCCTTCAGCAGGCGAACCACAGTCGCAAAGGTCAAATTTCTTTGGTCTATGGCTCGCGCCATTGTGATCAAGGGACGGACAGCAAAGTCGAAACCAGTCAAAAAGACCAGAAAGAAAAAGCGTACACTGGTGGATGATGAGGCAGGAGTTAGCGGGGATGATACGGGGGACGAGGCGGAGCTGGAAGGGGATGAGGGTGGGGATGGTAACTTGCGGGGGTTCGTTGTGCGAAACAGATCTGCAAAAGTCAACAAGATTAACTTGTACATGCGCAGCACTCGGTACGTTCATTCATTTCTTTTCCATGTCTTCGAGCTAGCATTTAATATGTACTGACAACCCATCTTCCTCATGCAGCGCTCTGCCCGGCACAAGCGCGGCGAAACTGATGATGACCCCGAAGCACGCCGAAGTAGTCGAAGACGCACTGCGGGACTGCGGGTGTTCCGACCACATCCGAGCGACGAGCGCGGCAGCGAAAGCTCGGAGTCATCGAATGATAACCTTGCATTGGCCATTGCATCCTCTTATTGCATCATTTTCTACTGGTGACCGAGTGAGAGTGTGAGACGTTAGTTAGGGAGCGGAGGGCACAGTAGGTTCAGATGTGCAATCGTGCGGGTTCGGAGGGCATTGAAATTGCAGGTGTTGAGGGATATACGGCGGGCAAAGCGAGGTATGTGAAAGGTTCAAGGGTCTGAAGCGTGTGTGTATTTAGAGGTCAAAGGGCAGCTACATGTAAGGCGAATGCGGGTCGCTTGCAGGTCCACCGCAGCTGCATCTTAGAGGGCAAAGCGCATTATCACCCGGGTCAGCGATGGATCCAAAGGGCATTCGATAATTTTGCCACTTTTTCACTGCGCGCACGTTTCCTGTGGACGAGTGCGCAAAACCCTTGTGTCAGCAGACGAAACGCAAGGGCAGCATCATCGTCGTCCAACCAGGCCCTGACGTGGGCACCGGCATGGCATATCGCCATCATGCACCGCTTACCACACACATCCGCATTAATGACGTGGGCGGTGTTCCTCTGTCGTCTCTGCTGGATACGGGCGCGTCACCGTCGGTCATCGATCGTCACCTGTTGGAAATGCTGGGCGGCACCGTGGTCTGTCAGGCAATGCCGATCCAGGGCCTGGGCTCTGCCACGTCTCTGGGATGGAGTACGGTCACCTTCTTCTTGGACGCCACTACCGAGAAAGGTCGACCCGTAAGCGTGGAATGCACCTTAGACTTGCACGTGTTGGAGGCCTTCGCTCCGGGGCTCTGCCTGGGACAGGATTTCATCAGCACTCATGGCGTCTCGATCCATTCTCGCAAAGGATCTGCCGTCATGGGTGGTTATGCGGTTCACTCACATTCTCAGTGCACGATCATATGCCCGCCCCTTTCTCTCGCTAGGCCGAGCTCTGTGTCACTCGAGATGCTGTGGTTCCCGCTCGGTCGCATGCATGGGTTCCTGTCGACACCGCCAGCCTGGCGCCCGGTCTCGATCACACTGCACACCCTCGTCTCGCAGTCGATGCTACCGAGAGTGTGCGGCTCGCAGGTCCGCTCGCCGTCATCCATTCTCAGACCTCGCATGTCCTACTGACCAACCTCGGTACCAGTGACGCCCATCTGGCTCGCCGAACTCCGGTCGCCGACGCCGTCGTCGCACAGCTGGGCGATGTTGACGTCGTGTCTGCTCATACTTTCGAGCTACACGCCGGATCTGTCGCTGCCCAGATGCACACCGTCGACCCCTCCGCGCCGGCCGCATTTGAGACTGATGCCGATCCGCTCGAGATGTGCGAACAGGTTGACGATGCGACGTTCCCTTCACCTCTCAAGGACGATACTACCGTCCTCGTGAATGGCGCGTTTAAGGTCGGGGTGGATGCTTGGGGGCGACCCCCTGACGCGCTGGTGGAGGTGCTTCGCCGGCATCGAGAGGCGTTTGCTCTCGATGGGCGACCAGGTCGAGTAGTCGGCCACGAGATGCCCATCGACCTCGCCGACGATCGGGAGTTGCACCCTGAGGCCCCACGGCGTGCGAGTCCCGAGAAGCAAAGAGCGATGGACGCCGCCATCGATCAACTCTTGGAGTGGGATGTCATCGAGCCGAGCAACAGCCCGATCTCGTTTCCAGTGTTGATGATACGCCAGTACGCCAAATGGCGTTTCTGCGTAGACTACCGCCAACTGAACGCGCAGACCATTCCTGACGCCTATCCGCTACCGACCACGGACTCGATCTTCAACTCGTTGGCGGGCAAGCGGATGTACAGCTCCCTGGACGCGATTCGTGGATACCACCAGCTGCCGGTGAGGGAGAGCGACCGCTGGAAAACGGCGTTCACCTGCCACCGTGGTCTATGTCAATTCAAGACGGTTCTATGAGACTAGCCGACGACAAGCTTGTCATTCTTGTTGGAGAAATGCAACTGCTGTGGTGACCACGTACCCCTATGAAACCTGAGAGAGAGAGAGCTGCTGCTGCTGCTGCTCAGGCACGGTGGCGCTGGCTGATGCGGGCAATGGTGTTGCTTGTGCGGTGGACAGTAGTCACTAGTCAGGCACAGTGGCTCTGGCAGCTGGTGAAGATGAGGTCGATGCTGCTGGTGATGACGCAGTCGGAGTCAGGCACAGTGGCGCTGACGAAGGGATGGTGCGGACGAAGGCGATGCGGACTGCAGATGTTGAAGATGCCAAAGAAGAGTGGATTGCGGACGGGGGGGTGCGGGTAGTAGTAGGTGGTGGTGGTGGTTACAAGTCAGGAGGGAGGGAAAAGTATCTGGCTACTTAAGGGGGATGGTGGTCGGACTTTGAAAAGAGTGAAGAAAGTGCGTCCCTGGGACGCACTTTTCTGCCAGTTGGCGGACAGCGTGAGAAACGGAAAAATATCGGCCGAGAAAAGGGAGTGGAGCCGTGGAGGTATCACGTGGGTGCACCACGTGGTATGCCATGTGGTGGCCGGACAAAGAGAGAAAAATGTAACTTAGAAAATTGACCACCGCTGCTGGTCGCTCTAAGTCCCAATAATCAACAATTCTCGCCTGGGGTTTGGTCCAAAGTGAAACCCAAGCCAGTTGGGAGTGGTTTCTCTGCGCGCTGCTGCAGGCGTTCCTCTCTGTCGGCGCTTCTACTACGACGGTTATTTCGGACCGACAAAAGGGACTTTTGAACGCAGTTCAAACCGCTCTTCCTAACGCCGTCCAGGGCTACTGCTGTTGGCACTTAGCCGATAACTTCAAGGAAAGCTTCGGAGCGACGGCACGTCAAATGTTCTGGCGCCTTGTGTAAGCCGAGACCGCTTCCGAATTCAAACCTCTGATGACCGAGCTTGCGGCCCTCAGCCCCGATGCTGCAGGATACTTGCGCGACTCAGAGGATGGAGGAATTCCGCACAAGTTTTGGGCATCGTATGCATTCCCGGGCCGACGATTCGACCATGTTACCTCAAACCTGAGCGAAATTGCAAACTCAGCACTACGCCTTCATCGGGAACTGCCGCCGCTCCAGCTGCTGGTGGCGGTATACAACTACGAAATGGGGCATTTCTACGATCGGCTGCAGAAGGCTACTGCTTGGAAGGATATCCTGGCCCCACACCCCCAGAGTCTGTTTGTCGAGGCACTTCAGCACTGTCGCAAACTCAACTGCACCCCAGCCAGTGAGAGCACTGGTCTAGTGCGTGGCTCAACGGGCAAAGAGTACAATGTGAAACTGGCGGCGGATGGAAAGGGCGGAAGCTCTGTGCGTGAACCTGTGGCCGCGTTCTGTAGTCGATGCGGAGAACCTGACCATACCGCCAGGCAGTGTCGCACTGCACACTAGCTTGCCCCCAAACCTCAAATCATGTTTTCACTTCTCTTTCGCCCCTCAACGATGCAGTCACAGTGGTCGGCGCGACTATCAGACTTTAAGACTTACTACTCAACTGTGACTTGGACTTGGACTTTTTTTTGGCCGGCGCAGACTTAAAGTCCAAAAAGTCTAATATGTCCTCGACGCCTGACGGAGAACGCGCGCGACTATAAGTCACTTTGTCAGACTAAAGTCTGACTTTCAGTCCATCAACTAATTTAAGTCGCGACTTGATTAAGGATGCACTCAATCTCCGCCGTTTTGTCTCCGCCGTGGAAGGGGGAGATATGGCGGAACTCCGCTGAATCAGAATCTCCGCCGCGATCGCGGAGATACGAGGGAGTTCCGCTAAAACTCCGCCTTCCACGACGGAGATAGGGGGAGAGACGGGGGAGGGAAATCGCTCTGCAGTAAGTACAATCGGAAGAGTAGCGGAGATGACTTTGGAAAACGGCATCTCCGCCGCATCTCCGCCGGAACTCCGCTACTCCACCGTAAGGGGTGAGACTCCATGAGACCCCGCGAAACTCTGGGGTTTCAGCGAAGTTTCTGAGAGTTTCATCGATTGGTGAAAAGTCTGGGGTCACGCGAGGGAGTCTCAGGCCCGTCTCAAATCGCCGAACTTGGCGTCGGGCCAATCTCCGAAGCAGTCTCACGGTGCACTGCGGCCATGCGCCGACCAGCAACTTGTTCAGGAGGGTCGAGAAGGACATCTTCAGCGCTGATAAGAGTGTTGTCGATGATCAGACTTCGCTTTGGGGTTTGGGTCGTCAACCTCGGGAGATGAGTCACTTAGTGACGGAGTAACGGAGTTCCGCCGGAGATGTGACGGAAACGACCGGAGATTGGCGGAGCTCCGGGCCATCTCCGCCGCAAATGGGGGAGGGAGACGTCCGCTTGTCTTCAACACTATGAGCGACGGGGGAGGGAGATTTGATTTAAAAAATTTGACAGCGGAGACGATCTCTGCCACTGAATCTCCCCTCCATCTCCGCCTGCCACGGGGGAGGGAGATTTTCATCTAAAATTCACGGCGGAGATGCCGCGGAGAATGTCGCGGAGTAGCGGAGTTCCGGCGGAACTCCGCAGTGCAACCTTAGACTTGATGGTGACTTTAAGTCCTCAACAGGACTTTTGGTGAGACTTAAAGTCTGGTGGAAGTCAGGTTTTCTTGGAATTTTAGGGGCTGACGGACATATGACTTTTAGTCACGACTTTAGTCTGACTTTTGGTCGGAAACTCGGAAAGTCTCTGTTTTTTAGCCCGAAAAAATGCAATGTGACTTAAGTCAGACTTGGTGACTTAAGTCCGACTTAGACTTGACTTTCTGAAATGTGCCTTAGAGCCTGTACAACTGCGCCTCTTCGTGACGCACTGGAAACTCATTGTGACGGAGAAAATCAAATCAGGTTTGGGGTCTGACGAAGTTCTTGGATTCCGTCACCTGTTCGTACAGTTGGCAGCCACCAGCTTGACGCTCTTCCTTTCTCTCGCATTCACAAAGCGCAGAGCATCTCCTCAACAGCACGTCCACCCCCCCCCCCCCCCACCCCTCCTCCCCTTCGTTCGCCGTTCGTTCACAGTGTATGCTGCGTTCTAGAGTACAGCCAACTCTGTGGAGGACGGGGTAGTACCAGTGGCTGTAGGCTGCGGTGCGCGGTGAGGATTAGCTACCAACGACATGCTGGACGTGACGCGTGCTGCATGATCAGTTCGATACTCATCCGCCCTCCGTTCCGGGCCTCTACCGCTGCGGGCGTTGATGGATGAGCACAGACCATGAATAGTCGATTCAGGTCCGCATCTTACGGGGTGTGGGGGGCGTGGGGGCTTCCGGCCTTGTCTGTTGATATCTGGGCATTGACGATGCGCTCTTGACAGTGCATATGTGGAACCTACACCGATGCTGAGCAGACTACACGCTGGCGCCAGTCATCCTGGTGAATGATATATGATACCTGAGCGCCTGAGCAGCGATGAGCGATGAGGCGATGAGGACTCTCTGCGGACTGTAGTGGGGATAGGACCGAAACCAGGTCTTTGCTGTGTCCGATTGGTGTCTGAGGCATGCAGAAGCAAGACCGCTTGACAAGCAGACCCAGACTTCTCGGGGTGCCCTTGCTCCTAGTGTCTAACTGTAGTGGAAAGGATGTGGAAAGGATACGGAGCAAGAAGGAAGAAGAGTCAACAAAGATGAGGAACGAACGCAGATCATATGTGTTCGGAAGGAAGCCCATCTTCAATCCCTTCTCAGAAGATGCTGATCGTCCGCGAAATGAAGTCCGCAATCGCTCGAGCGAAATATGGCAGCCCTCCGCTACTCATTCATGATGTCGATAATCCATTCTGCGACAAGGGCGGGGAACTGCCCTGTCGGCGATCGTCTCTGCCCAAAGAGGCTATCTCTGAGGCAGAAGAGACGTTCTGAAACGCACGTAGTTAAAAGTCCGGGGCTGCTCACCAGATGTAGAGTAATGCACCTTCCTCAGAGGGTTCATACGTTATGCGCATAAAGAGTCAAGTTCTCTCGAGCCGTGAGACCACTGCGACGCTCACGAACTAGCAATAGTGACTGCTGCCCACCAGTTAGAGTCAACTGCGAAGACCAGGAGAAGAAAAGAAGGTGTTCGCATTCGTGCGGTCCGAACCGATTATCGGGGCATGGCACGAGAGCTTGAGGATATCGGGATAGCGTCGCATCCGCTGACACTGTTGGAAGCAAGGCTCGCCCGCCGTGAAGCTGAGCCTGAGCGATGTATTCTTCTCGGTGGCTCGGGTGACTCGGGAAGGTTGACCAGAGACGGCTTGCGAGAGAATCGAGGTATGTCGCTGGTCGCCCTACCTCTTCTTGGTAGGGTATAGAATGGCGCGGTGGTCAACTCGTCTGGAGTCGTGATATTACCAGCACTGCGGTCGTGCCTGTTGCCAGCAGGCCGATCCGAAGCAATGCGCCCTTCCGAGCCGATTCGCCGCAAGACTTTCAGAGCTCCCAAGGGCTTTGAGGTCCAGGCAGGGCGCGCGCGGGCAGAATCGCCTGCCGTACCGCCGTGCGCTCGTGAATGTGCGTCGGTTTTGATTTCATCCACTGTGACCATGCGCGGAGTGAAGCAAAAGACCGGCACGGGCACTTGCTGATCTTGCTGTTGTGCATCGCTGCCTGTGCCCGACTTAAGGAATGAACCGAAGCCGTCTTGAAAGCAACCCTGTTGGTCTTGGTCTTGGTCTTGCTCCCTGGGAAAGATCACCGTTCGCGAGCCTTTTCGGATCCGGTGTAGCACTGACGCCATGTAAAAATTGCCGAGGACGAGAAAGACCACCTGTTCGATGATCTGTGGAGTGAAGACCGCACTCATGATCGAGGAGTTCTTCGTTCGCGTTGAGCTCGCCAGCACCGTTTGCAATCGTGCGGCAATCGCAGCGAACAGGACGAGAATGCCAGAACACAGCCCGAAAATGCATAGAATCTGCACCGTCGTGTGCACGAGCAGGCTCCGTAACTGCCTAAGGACAGCGACATGTTGCCGTTGCTCGGCCGCACCAGAATTCACGGCGGGTGAGAAAGATACCGATTGTGGCGGCCCTGAAGAGATGTCGCTTCCGGGAGTTTGGATATTGTCCTGGTTGTAAAGCGAGTCGTCCAAGGCATTTCCACTTTGATCGTCTGTCGACAAGGAGAGGTCTTGCAAGAGTCGTGCAGATGCCATGTTCGCAGAGTCCGGACGATGTGAGGAGAAGGCCCGACTAGCCCTCTGTAGCTGAATGGCGGCCGAGTTGTTCTCCACGACCTGCTGACTCCTGACCTTGTCGCGAGTCTTGAAGTACTGCCTCGCGAGCCGCAAGACAGTGTGCGAGCCGACGATAAATAGACCCAGTACGAATGCGGATGTCCAGAAGACGCCAATCCAAACGTAAAGTAACGATGCACGTGCGGCGATGCGGTAGAGTTCGACAATCTTCATGAAAATCTTGATCTGTTTTGCCGTAAGCGCTTCAGAAGGGAGACTGTCTTTGAGGTGCTGATGAAGGTCCCACGCTGGCGAGTAAAGCATGTCTGCCCGGTGGACGGCCCACATGAAGGATCCTAATAAGGCTGCTGGCACAGCAATGAGACTGTAGTGACATGCAGTGTCAGCGACAGGTGGTGACACGAGCATCTGATGGTACTGACCAGAAATTCCACACCATCGGGTAGCGCATCTTTTGGGCCTCGAACGGCCAAATACTCATGGTGGCTGCCAGAAGTAACCAGAACAAGATGATGATGGGAATGCTGTCGTGGAGCTTTTTGGTGTCAGTGCCCAGTGGAAACCTTTCAGAACATGTCTTCGGATCATTTCATACTCACTACCGGCATCCGAAGAATATTTGCCAGTGCTTGCTTGCTGCACTGTCTCGCTGCCAGACGAGGGTGAAGGCGCAATAAGGCAGGTCGATCAAGCTGAACAGGAATGAGCAGGCCAACAGCGCGTCGGTCGCTGAAGAGATAGCACCAAAAGAAAGGTGCGGTCAGTGGAGGGCACCAGGTTTGCTCATGCGGATACTGAGTGACTCACAATTAGGAACAATCGCGGTGCCGTAGGGTCCGGAAACGCTCCTGAAGAGTCTAAACCGGTTCTTGATCCTCCAGAGGGCAACAGAGGCCATGAGGATGTAGCTGGAGTGTCCGACAATGTAGAGGTAGGTAAAGTTGACGGCAGCTGGCGGAAGTTCAAAGGCGTCGAGCTGATCAAGGGCATTGAAAATAGTGATCGTGACGTTCGACATTTCGACAGTAGCACACCTCAGGCGGCGGCAGCAAGGTGGGCGCGCGGGGCGGAAACAGGGAGCAAGGTCAGCAGAGAAAAGCAGAAAAGGATTGAGAACGAGCCATGAGTGTCCGGCTGGAAAAGGAGGGAGAAAGTGAGCAGGAGCTTTTGTACAGGAAGTGGGGCCTTGAGCCGTACCTCGAAATGAGGGTAACTAGCTTAGACACATTTCATCTGTGTGGGTGGTATTCTGCGCCGCAATCGATACCAGGGCGTAGTAAGACATGAGACGGTCAATGCATTCGGCCAGATCGACCTCTATGCTCCGCAGGTCAAGGGCTCGGAGCCCACCTAAGCGACCATCTCGGTGAGCTTTCCAGAAGCCTGGAGAGACTGCAGGTCAGAGTTACCTCCAACATGCTCTTGCTTGATGAAGATCTGGAGTCCAAGGCGTGGTGATACAAGGTCAGCTCACTGACATGCTAGAAAGTGTGTTAGCGAAGCCGCGACTCACGTTAGGGACCGTGCGCTGTCCGGTCCTGCTCTGAAGGTAGTCCTGTTGATGAAAACGAAAGGACCGGTTAGCATGAAACACGTCTACGCTGAGCGAGCTCGAGCCTATGGTTACCTGGATCGCCGCGCCGTTCTTGTCGTGGTCCAGCTCAATGACGGCCACTTTGTCTCCAAGGTTGAGGTCAGAGAGAAGGCGCTTTGTGCGGGTGCAATACTGCATGGGTGTGGTGGCAATGCGTCAGCATGATTGCGATCGACGAGTCTAGCAAATCCCGGGTTTCGAGGTCAATGCTCACAGGGCAGTAGCTGTGGAACGACCAAGAAATGTCAGGGTAACGCTCGACTTTCTGACAGGGCTGATCATAGTCCACTCACGATTTGCTGAAGACTGCGACCAGATTCTTCGCGATCAGGTCCTAGGAATAACGTGGCCAGACAGAGAAGACCACCAAGACAGCAAAGAGGTGGAGACGGACAGCACGGTCAGCTTAAGAATAACGCGGGCGTCCCCATGAGTAATATTGACTATGGCGCACCTCAGCGATTGTCTTTGCGGCGGCCATTTCTGTTGGAGAAGATTGGGGACGAGATGCGAAAGAGCCTGACCGTCGCGAGCAAAGCACAAAGACACAAGTCGTTAGTATCACTATCTCGCAAGGCAGCGCACGTCTCCAGCAGCACTCACCCATTGACTATGAGTAAGGTAGAGCTTTTATATATTCCGTCGATGCTGGTCGGTCGATGCCTTACCTTGACTTCTTTCCCAAGTAAGTGGCAAGGAACGTCGGTGCAAGGTCAGCACGTTCTCAGCACGTTCTCGTTCTGTTCCGCAGCTTATTATTGGACTCGGCCGAGACGGAAACCCGTTCCTGCTGACGAGGACGTAACGCCGCCGCCTGTGCACGACAGACAACCTCACAAGGACAACCGACCTCGTCATCCTCCCACTTCGACGTCCACCAACGACCTTTTGCTCACTCGCCCATACGCGCAAATCTCTAACAGAAAAGCATACATCATGGCGCCAAAGAGAGACTGGGAAAAGTACAAGGGCCCGGACTCGGACTCCAAGAGCAAGGACGAGGACAACATTCAAGCCCTCGACGAAGACGACATCCAGCTCCTCCGAACATATGGGCAAGGTCCATACGCCAAGCAGCTCAAATCGATCGAGAACGAGGTCAAGGAAGTCCAGAAGCGCGTCAATGAGAAGATCGGCGTCAAGGAGTCCGACACGGGTCTTGCCCCGCCCAACCTGTGGGATATTGCCGCCGACAAGCAACGCATGGGCGAGGAACAGCCGCTCCAGGTTGCGCGCTGCACCAAGATCATCAAGGCTGAGAATCCGCGCGAGGTGACTGGGTCTGCAGCTTCGGGTGGCGCCGGTGCAAGAGGACAGGAAGAGGCCGTCAGACGACTTGCAGGTCTTGGTGGCATGGGCGGAGCCAACTTTGGCGCTCAGTCACCGAATGCCGAGGAGGAGGACAAATACGTGATCAACATCAAGCAGATAGCCAAGTTTGTTGTCGGATTGGGTGAGCGCGTTGCTCCCACCGATATCGAAGAGGGGATGCGTGTAGGGTGAGTCACCTTTCTCGTCGGAGGCGGCTATGCAATCTGGTCTGTGCCTTCAGCTCACAAGGTTCCTCCTCTTCCTTCCCGCAGTGTGGACCGAAACCGATACCAAATTCAAATCCCTCTGCCGCCAAGAATCGACCCTACTGTCACAATGATGCAGGTGGAAGAGAAGCCAGACGTTACTTACGGAGACGTAGGAGGGTGCAAGGAGCAGATCGAGAAGCTTCGGGAAGTCGTGGAGACTCCATTACTGTCGGTAAGTGCAGCATTTTCTTTCCTGATACAGTGGCTTCGTGTGTAGATTTGCTGAATCTTGTTATCTGCCCACGCCCAGCCCGAGCGATTTGTCAGTCTCGGTATCGACCCTCCCAAGGGTGTCCTCCTCTACGGTCCTCCAGGGACCGGAAAGACGCTTTGTGCTCGAGCCGTCGCCAACCGAACAGATGCGACGTTCATCCGTGTCATCGGCTCCGAATTGGTGCAGAAGTACGTTGGTGAGGGTGCTCGAATGGTCCGAGAACTCTTCGAGATGGCGCGCACGAAGAAGGCGTGCATTATCTTCTTTGACGAGGTCGACGCTATTGGTGGCGCTCGTTTTGATGACGGTGCAGGTGGTGACAATGAGGTCCAGCGAACTATGCTTGAGGTGAGTCGTTCGTGTCGAATGCTGGAAATTCGACACTGTAACGCTTACAGTGTGACCACAATCTATTTGAATCTTGTTCTTACAGCTGATCAACCAGGTGAGCTGAAGCTACACGAATGTGACAACAGAAAAGTCTCCAGTTCTGACACGATGCTCTATTCTTCCTTCCAGCTCGATGGTTTCGACCCACGAGGAAATATCAAGGTGTTGATGGCAACAAACAGGTGCGAAACTTAACTGAAGTTGAAGGGATCTGAACATTTATTAGATGCTGACTTCAAGATGACTTTGTTAATCAGGCCCGACACGCTTGATCCAGCCCTGCTCCGACCCGGTCGTTTGGACCGTAGAGTAGAGTTCGGCCTGCCCGACAATGAAGGCCGAGCCCATATTCTGCGCATTCACGCCCGATCTATGAGTGTCGAACGTGACATCCGTTTCGATCTCATTGCGCGTCTGTGCCCCAACACGACCGGAGCGGAACTTAAGAGTGTCGCGACAGAGGTACGTCAGAAATTAGTCTTTGCTAGTGCACTTCCTCGAGCATCAGGTTGCTCATCTCCTTCGCATTCCTTGTAATTTTCAGGCTGGCATGTTTGCCATTCGAGCGCGAAGAAAGATGGCTACAGAGCGCGACTTCCTCGATGCCGTGGAGAAGGTCGTCCGGCAGGGCAGCAAGTTCTCATCTACGTCTTTGTATGCTCAGGTAAGTCTATCGTCCCCACTCCGCATCGCCCCAGATATTCCAAAGCTGAGCAGTCTCCCACCTTTCTTTTCCACAGTACAACTGAGGGATCAGACTTTCTTTGCAATGTACACACCATGTTCAAACTCGGGATGCGCGGAAGGTATAAGTTTGCCAAAGTAAGGGAGTGAAAGCAGAACATGTCGTACGACCAGATTGGACTGGTGATTATGTATGAGAGATCAAGAAGTGTATTGTTCAAACTTTCAAAGCTCGGTCTTAACAAGCCGCCCTGTCAGCTGAGCATGGATGGCAGACGCCTGCTCTGACGCCATGGTCCACTTCTCATTCATAAATCCTATGAGCGGGTTTGCTGTCTCAGGCTCCATGATGTACCACTGGGTAAAGGCACGACAGAAGTCAGGTCAGAGAGGCCTCTAATAATCTCGAGTCCTCGGCAGAGAAAATCGACTCACCACGATCATGTAACCAACAAGCGCCGTCAAGGCAAAGATGCTGGAGACGCCCACAAGAATGAGGAAGAATACCCGCATCGCTGCCTTGCGGTCCTTATCATCCTGAGCAGCTCGCGCGACTGGCGTAAGTCGAGACCGGTAGAGATCAGCAGCCGTGGCCACAACGTTCTCGTCAAGCTCCTTGCCTGAGGCAAGAGCGGTACCACCGTGGTATGGGGCCAATGGTTGAGCGGTGCCTGCTGCAGCCGCGGAGACGTACGGTCTGAGCGCGGCAGCGCGGACATCCGGAGCGCGGTTTTCTTGGACGGCAGAGACGAAACTTGGGTAGTAGGTTTCGCACCAAGTCTCGATCTGATTGAAAGATCATGTCAGCGCGACTATACGAGAGGATTTGAGGAGCAATGAAGGGATAAACTCACTCGTCCAATCTCCACCGACCATCGTACAAAGTTGGGGTCATCTGGCGTGACCTTCTTGTGGATCATTCTGGCGTATGTCAAGAAGGTGTATGCTACATCGCGTGGGTTTACCGCGCGGATGATGAGCTGTGAGAATGGAGTTGAGATGTGAGCAGAGGACCGGACCAGTCATTAGAAAATCTTGAATGCGTACCTGCACAGCCTGACTCTTCCTGATCTTCACATTGCGCTTGAAGACGTCTGGGTTGCCTGCTAGAGCCTCGAATGTGGCGATGGCCATCACTTGAGGGATCGCACAGAAGTTGAAAACACTCTGATCCCGAATCACGGCGAGGTAGTCGAGGGAGTGTGTTGCATGGGAGATAGCATCGAGCAGCATGCCACTGAGCACAAACATCGCCGCCTTGCCATCGGGTCCGACGGCCTGGAACTTCGCACCCCTGGCATGAACTTCGGCACCTGTAGAAGCGCCGATGGGTTCGATTCCACGCGCCACGCTCGCCTGAGAGTCAAAGCCACCGTTATACCGCTTGTCGCCCCAGCAGTCACGAGGCCAGAAGAAGCGTTGCTCCGCACAATCTTCAGCATAGTCACGGATGATGTTGGTCTTTTGGAGGAAAAGACCCATGTGGTTGGAAAGTTGGAGCTGGTCGCCCAGCCAGGGTCGCTCGATCCCGCTCTCGGCTAAGATACGGGAGAGACCTTCGCCGACGAGACCGGCCACGAAGTGGCAGTAGAGATCGTAGTCTGCCCAAGCTTGGACTTTGAGCGGGGCCGAGGCGGAAGCTTCGATGTACGAGGCCATACCAGCTCCCATCTTGGCGGTGATGTCCGAAATGACAGTGCGGAATCTGGTGGTTCACGCAGTAGCGCTTGGGTCAGCCATTACTTTTCCCGAGGACGCCCATGCGCCGGCAAGCAATAACACTCCTGACTCACTGGGGCGACAGCATTTGGAACTCGGCGATGACTTTGTGATACTGGACGAGCAGCTCTCGGTCCTTCTCATCTGGTCCGTCTGAAATTCGAGAAAGAAGTGGTGAGCAAGCAGCACAGCATACATCCCTCGGGCCAAACAAAGCACTAAACACTCACTCTCGGTAAAGTTCCAGCCTGGTTCATCGAGTTTCTTGTAGAAGTCGAGGAGGAGCGGGATTTTCTTCTCGACGGGGATGGTCATATCGTCCTCGACGGTGTCCAGGGCGCGTAGGACGAGGTAGAAGATGCAGATGACGCGACCGAGTTCCGCCTTGAGCTCCTTGATGACAGCGGCGAAGGAGCGCGATGTCTGGTCGAGGAGATCCCAGCAGTCACGCATCTGTTGACGATCATATCCGCTTTGCTCTGGGTTCCGCGTGATGTCGTTGAGCGGGTCGCGCCAGAGCTTGTAGTGAATCAGCGACCGCACCTCAGACGGGTGGGTGAAGACGAGCAGCAGCAGCGAGAGGACACCCATCGTTTGAAGAGAGTCACAGAGAGTGCAGAGCCAACAAGAAGGTCGTGGTCCAATTCTTCGCGCGCTTGGGACGCACCGCAACATCAACCTCGCCTCGAACCATTTCCCGCGCGTGGAGAGAAACAGGAAAAGTCGTTCTGCAGCTGTTCTTGCCGTTCCCACCATAACAGCCAGAAGAAAAAATCTGTCCCTCCCGCTCAGCACAGACGCTCTCTGGACCAGGTTCTTCTCACGCCGTCAGTCGTCATGGACACGCCCATCGCCCCGCCTTTGCGGCTCTCCACGACAGAGCCAGCACGACCTGCCTCCCATGCTGAGGTCGCATCCTCCATTCGCAATTTTCTGCATCAATACACGGCGCGGTCCGGGTCGTCATCAGCCTCGGTCGGGCTCGGGGCGGAGGCAGGAACTCACGCATCCTCGACGAGTGCACAGCTGAGTCGGCTCGCTGAGCATCTCGAGAAGGAGCCAAGGAGATGAGCAATTTTCGTTCTTGCTCTGATGAGGTGAGTTTGAGAGCACTCAGCTTCGTATCTGTTTCCGATGAACTTATTGGTTTTCAGTTCCCACAGTGATCCATGAAATTGCTCTGTACTATCCGCTGTCCGGCGATGCCAACAAGTACAACCATCTGTCCTCACTCCTCAGGCCCATGGATTCATCACATCCAAGGTGAACACTGAACGCTCAAGTCTTGATCTGGTCCACGTCCAATCACGTACATTTGGTTGATGCGAATGAACTCTTTGCTTACTTTTCTACAATCCTCTTCCCCATCGCAATCTCTTCTCTCCCCATTCACATCTGGACTCCTGCTGATCCTGGTTGTTCGTTTTCCAATAGGGATAGGTGCCGCACTCCGCATCGTTGCAGCTTCGACACGCTTCGTACTCCGCCATCGTGTGTGAATCAGACCTACCTGCTGATTTTCTTCCCTCCTGGCTCCAACACCCTCTAGAATGCGTGGCAGACCTAGGAATCACCGCCTCTTTCAGGTCTTAGCGTCTCACACCTCAGCGCCCCACGCCCCACTCCTCAGGCCTCAGGCCTCAGGATCACCATACACCTGCGTTCTGCATTCTGCTCCGGGTAAGCGTCGGTGAAGTTCGCCAAACGCACGACCGACGCTAAAACGACGTCACGCATCACTGGACCTGCGGCGAGCTGAACATGAATTTGGTTGCGGAAAGCAGGTTGGATGTTGATCGTTGATCTCTATTTGTCCTTCATCGGCGTTGCTACAACACGTCAGGCATCAGCGATCAGCGAAACTCCAAACTGACGTCTGCTTCAATCGAAGTACCCCGCCTGTGAGTTGACCATACTGCTGATATCTTAACACTTGCTGGTAGTATGCAGTGACTATGACTGGTTACTATTACCGCACAGGCGTAAACTGTCTGAATCACGCTCGCATGTCCCTGTCAGGCATCAGTGTGCACAGGATGAATCGAGTTTCGTTGAGTATGTATGTTCGAGCATCGAGTACGAGACGTCGACCGGTCGACCCTTTTCTGAGTTTCCGACCCTTCCAAAGGTTCGACAGCTCGTGCTGCCGGCTCCGTAAGCCGTAACTCGTGCACACTTTAAAGGTCGCCAAGGCTTTGATCAAGCGCGAGAACGTGGGATTTGAATAATGGGTTCGCTGATCTTCTTGCTTCGGATCCCACTTCCTTCCCGCCATTCGCCTCATCCGTCCAGACAGAGTTCAGCGTTCACCTACATACCTCTGTTCTTCTGCCGCCTCGAGATACATGCAGCAGCCTCCTGACTCCTCGCTCGCCGCCTGCTGTAAATGTAGATGCTCTGTTCCAGCTTCCCTACTGGCAGACGATCTTCTCCACCGCCTGCTTCGGTTCGGTCGGCGTCTCACAAGTTTGAACTTCAAATGAGCTTTATTGCGGCCGGTCAGGCACTAATTTGTCCGAAAGCTTGGCGTTTTGTGGCGCATGGGTCCAACCCCACACGTCGTGCGACACCTCTCACACCACGCCGACCTCGTGTCACAGATTCTCCAGCATGCTTCTTTCATGCAACGTGCTCCCGGCGGTCAAGAACAAAAGCTCACATCTCACATCTCACATCTCACAGACGAAGGTGAGCGGTGTCGTGCGCCAGCAAACACCGAGCGTGTACGGGCTTTTTAAGGCTGCCGACCTCGTGTGCGAATCCCTCTAGATCAGGAACGTGATACATTCGTAGATCTCACCGCTCACCCCTCAATTGCAAGGTAACACTCCTCAGTGTACGCACAGGCGGTTGATATTGCCAATTGGATGTGCTGAACTAGCTGACCTGTCCTTGTCTAGCTGCTAATTATTACTGCTCTGAAGCACAGCACTTTGCTTTGCGCTAAGGAGGAACCCATGTTTATATAAAGGGGAATATCTTTGAGAAGAAGTTGACGTTTCTGTCCCCACAACCCTCTATCCCTCCAGCTTGTTCTCGCCCAGGAGCCACCCTTCCCCCTGCTCCCTCAACTTTTTCACGATGAAGTTCTCTCTTTCCCTCATCAGCATCGCCGTCATCCTTGCTCAGCAGAGCACGGCTGTCTCCGCCGCCGGGGACATGCCCAAGGTCAACAAGAAGCTGTTCAAGGGGAAGTCCATGATCCAGCTGATCAGCGACGGCTTCGGACCGGCCTCGGAGACCTTCGCCCGCTCCACTATGCAGCTCCAGACCGGTTCCGACTGGACGACCCAACTTCCCCTCGACAAGCACCTCGTCGGCTCCATCCGCACGCGCTCCACCGACTCCCTCGTTACCGACTCTGCTGCCTCAGCTACGGCCTATTCCTGCGGTCTCAAATCAAAAAACGCCTATATCGGCGTTACTGAAGACCAGAAGCCTTGCGGTACCATCCTGGAAGCTGCCAAGGCAAAAGGATACAATGTCGCACTCGTCACCACCAGCCGTGTGACTCACGCTACCCCGGCTTCGTACAGTGCGCACATCAACGACCGTGACAACGAGAACGAGATTGCTTCGCAGCAGCTGGGTACGCTTTCTGACCTTTCAAAACCTGCTGTACCTGTAGAGAAGTCCCTCATTGATCGTGTCTTTGTTTTTTTCTTTCTTAACAGGTAACTACCTCCTCGGTCGTCAAGTCGATATCTTGTGGGGCGGCGGTCTTAGACACTTCACCAACGGGACCGGCACCAAGCGTACCGACGGTCGCGACTTGGTTGCCGAGGCTCGCAATGCCAACTGGTCCGTAGCTCTTACCCGATCGGACTTCGACGCGCTCGGAAACGGCAAGAACGTCAAGTTCCCCTCGCTTGGTCTCTTCACCTCCAGCCACATGAGCTACGAGATCGACCGAAACTCTACGGCCGAGCCCTCTCTCACAGAGATGGCCATTGCTGCTCTCAATGCCCTCAAGGCTGCTGGAAAGGTGAGCTACGAGCCTTGGTCCTATTTCGTTCATCTACACGCACATCCAGAAGAGAAGGCTGAAAATGACCATCACATTCTCCTCTTCAGCCCTTCTTCATCATGGTGGAAGGCGCCAGAATCGACCACGCCGGCCACAACAACGACCCCGCCGGCCACTACGGCGACATCATCCAGTACAACAACCTTTTCACCGCCGTCACACAGTGGGTGGACGCCAACGACGATGGTCTCATCGAGCCCTCTATCTTGTGAGTCTTTCCTTTGCACCCATCCGTAGATGCGGCACTTTTCAGACCTCTCACATCTTCCTTGTTCTACTGCCTTCTTTTTTCCCCCTTGCCTTGCCTTGCCTTGCCTTTGTGTCACGTTCAGCGTCGCCTCTACTTCCGATCACGAATGTGGTGGTCTGACCCTCGGTCTGGAGCGGCCAGAGGACAAGGGCGAAGCCGCCTACCTGTGGTACCCCGACGTTGTCCTGGCCGCGAAGCACTCCACCGAGTTCCTGGCTGCCGACTACCTCAAGTACCTCTCCTCCGCCACCCGCTCAGCTTCTGACGCCTTCTCGTACATGAAGCAGAACATCATCACCCAGGGTCTCGGCATCAGTGACGTCTCGGATGCTGAGGTTCAGCGTGCCGTTGATCTTGGTCCTTCCAAGTCTGGTCTGCCTTTGACGATCTGGCTCTCGAACCTGAGTGAGTCTTTCGCTCCGTTTATATGAGTATCTACCCTGTTCGGCACACTGACAATCTGCGCGTCCTCTTTCAGTGAACTGGCGCGCACACCTCGGCTGGTCCACCACCGGCCACTCCGGTGTCGACGTCAACCTGTGAGTCTTTTGCTCCACTGTTACAATTATCTACCCTCTTCGACCCACTGACAATCTCTGGTGCATCTTTCAGATACGCATACGTCGCCAGCAAGTGGTCGAAGCGCGCTGTTGTTACAAACTTCCTCAAGTCCCTAAAGGGAAACCAAGAAAACACATTCATCGGAACCTTGACCGCTGACCTTCTCGGTCTCGACCTCCAATCCGTCACCAACAAGCTCAACAACGGTACTTACTCTTGGACCGACTCCCACAAGGACCTCCGCCCTTTCACGACCGGTCTGGACAAGTATCACGGTGGTGTTGCTCATGTGATCCCCACTATCCTTTCGCGACGTTCGGAGCTTGACAACTCGCCTGAGGAGGTCGGCCGTCTCCGCAAGCGCGGAGGCATGCACGCCAACGTCCGCCAGGAGCTCTGAGCCGGTCTGACTGCCCAGCTCGCCTGCCTCCTTCCTTTCTACTTCTCCTGTCATACTCATTCTTTTGGGCCTTAGATTATTGGTTTTATGTACCACGCTTTCGATTTGCAACGATGACCGGCGTGTCCTGTTTTTACTTATTCTCCATCGCTGTCTGATCGCTGTGGGATACTATTCACACCTGCTGTTCATGGAGGTGCACGGTACGGGTCAGAATCTTGAGACCGACGCCTCCTCCATCGATTTGTCGAAGGGATCGTCCTGGCTCTCAACCACATCGATTCATTTCTGCTCAGTGAGAAGGCCTCGACAGACATTCCGACGGTCTCCCTGGTTTCGAATTCAAGACTCCTTGCTTCGAATGTGAATGGGGATGTCGCAACGCTTCTTCCTCCTCACCGCCGGTTCGAATGCGCGCGGCCAACTCGGCATCGGCCACGACCAGGATGCGTTCCAATGGACGTTGGCGATGGGTCAAACGGATTCTGGCTCCGAAACGTGCGACGAGTTCCCTCCCGCAGGGACCCGGGTGGTAGACTTGAAGGGCGGCGCAAATCACACAGTCGCGCTCGTGGAAGACCTCAAGTCGGGAGAGAGGACGTTATGGGGGACCGGCGATACTTCACAGGGTCAACTTGGACCTCAACTTCGAGCGAACGGAGAGGCGGTCTCGAGGTTTACACAAATCTTTGATCTGCCTGAGGTCTTCGAACGATCAGGCGGAGGAGCAAGGCCCAGAGTCAAGCAGATTGCGGCCGCTTGGGAATCGACCTACCTCGCCTTCGCTGGTTCAAGTGAAGACGACGACACTCTCGTGTCCCTAGGCTCAAGTAACGACTTTGGTCAGCTCGGCGTCGAAGACGCAGACAGGGCAGGCAACGACGTCCATACAGTCAAACTCAGACAAAGTCTCGAAGGATCCGAATGCGTAGGCGACACCCGCCGGCTTGGTCGGATCGAAATCATCAAACTCAGTGCTGGTGTTCGACACGCTTGCGCTGTGATCAGAACAGAGGTAGTTCCTTCCCCCGAAGAGCCATCAAGAAGCCTGGATTCCAAGGACACGATGGGACGCTGTATGACCTTCTTACTCGGCTGGGGTGCGGCTCGCCACGGCCAGCTGGACGCGATTCTCAACTCCAATGCCTCAACATCTTCAAAGCCGCCCCGTGCTTTCCGTACGGCCAGAGTCATGGGAGCGTGGGACGGTTCAGTCGACGTGGACGTGCGTTGCGGGCGGGATCATACCGTTGTCATCGTGTCGAGCAGCAAAAGCGAAAAAGACTCATCTCCAGAGCGTGATCTGATAACTCTCGGTTCGAATCGCCAGAGTCAAAGTCCCTTTCGACCGATGCTTTCGCCAAGGCAAAACGTTGCCCCAGTCCAAGCTGTTGCGACTATGTGGAACACGACACTGACATTGCTGCAGGCCGGAACAGAGCAACGGATCGATGTCTGGGGCGCGGCTTCGAGAGGTCAAGCAGGGTCAAATCTGACAGCATCGGCCACCGTCGAGAATCATCCCGTGGACATATCCAACGTCTTGGGCAACGGAACAGGCAGGGTAGTCGATCTGGTCGCGGGAAGCGAACACGGTCTGCTGCTGTTGGAGACGATCTCCTCGGAACGCTCGAACAGGGAGGTCTGGGGCTGGGGCTGGACTGAGCATGGGAATCTACCTAGCAGTCATACGCCTGATCCGAAGGACCCCCGACAAGTCATCATAGTTCCAGAACGAATATGGCCTGCGCCGGTGCTGTCGCCTTCCATTCCTGTCAACGGAGACGTTGACAAACTCTGGGCGGGCTGCGCAACTACTTTCCTTCAGATTGCAATACCAACCAGATAGAAGCCCTCTTTCCTCCTGACAGCATCGTCCCTTATCCCTGCTGGAACCACGATTCGTGCGCAGTTTCTCCAGGAGCCAGAGGAGCGTCAGAGCAACAGAAACCTGACCTTTGGCGTTCTTGCGGTATTTCTGCGGTACAACCACCTTCTTCTCTGCGCACTCTGTATTTCAACGTCCATCCTCCCCACCTCGAAGCAGTGTATAACTTGAGCAGAATGATTCTGAGAAGGGTTTCGCGAGCCGGACTGGAGGTATTCCAGGGTGGCTCGAAGGGCCTGCGGCTTTCAGAGTCGGCCAGAAGGATGAGCAGCAACGCGACTGGCTCCCCTTCCATCAAAAAGAAGACCATTTTTTCAGGGATCCAACCAACTGGAGTGCCTCACGTATGTCCTCAGAACGCCTAGCTTCAATACATGTGGGAGCAGACTATACTCATGCCTGTGGCTTCTTCTCGCCTCTTTCTTTCTGCTCTGTAGCTAGGGAATTACCTGGGAGCCTTGTGCAACTGGGTCGACCTCCAAGCGGCCGCTCGTCCCGAGGATGAGCTATTCTTCTCCATCGTAGGGTTCCACTCTATCACAATGCCTCAAGATCCGAAGAAACTATTTGAGGAACGAAGAGATATGCTGGCCGCCCTACTGGCGGTCGGCATGAGTCCTGAACGATGTACCATCTTCCAGCAAGACCAGGTTCGTACCAGACAGGTCTCCAATGTTTGTTGGGCGATTGCTGACCTCAATTCCTGGCTTGGACTATGAAGGTACCTGAGCACACTGAGCTGGCATGGATCTTGAATTGCGTTACTCCCTTTGGAAAGCTATCACGCATGACTACATGGAAGGTAAGCGTCGGCTCGAAGACTGTGTGATGTTGTCTGGTGGAAAACTCAAGCTCTCTCCCTGTCCGTTTCCAGTCGAAATTGTCCATTGCTCGCGGAGCCGGAGGGGAGACAGTCGCAGACGAGTCCAACTTGCTTCTGGGTCTGTTTGCCTATCCGGTGCTGCAGGCTGCAGACATTCTTCTTTACAAGTGAGTCGATAGACTCGTCTAATCAAGTACTCACAGGGCACGTTGCTGATTCCGATTGGGATCCTCCAGATCGACTCACGTCCCTGTCGGAGATGATCAGGTCCAGCATTTGGAACTCACCCGGGATATCGCAGACAGCTTCAACTCTCGCTTCAAGCGCAAGCTGTTTCCCTCGCCTCATCTTCAACTGAGTGAGTCTTCCCGCTATAGCTGCACTGCACCGTGGTTCCACTGACCCATCAGACTGGGATGAACCCTGCGACCTGGTATTCTATAGCTCCAGCCAAGCGAATCCTATCTCTTCGTGACCCGACCGCGAAGATGTCCAAGTCGGCCCCGGACGCCAGCTCACGTATCATGCTCACCGATACTCCAGAACAGATCACCGCCAAACTCAAGCGTGCCGTCACTGACGGAGAGGCTCGGCTAAGCTATGACCCAGAGTCACGACCAGCAGTGAGCAACCTTCTCCTGATCTTGTCCACTCTCAGGAATCGACAGTCTTCGCAAGGACAGGGGGTTCCGACAGAGATTACGCCGGCTCAAGTGGCGGATGAGCTCAATCAGCAGCACGGAGGCTCAGCGTCAGCCCTCAAATCGGCGGTCACTGAGGCAGTCATCGAATCGCTCATGCCGGTCCAACGTGAACTTCACCGCTTGCAGGCGGATCGCGGGTACCTGATCGAGATTGAAAGCCAGGGCCGGGACAAGGCTCGGGAGCGGGCGGCTCGGACTATGGACGAGGTCAGAAAGATGGTCGGATTCGAGCGCTAGACAGCCGAGCAGGGCCGGCGGACAGTTGCGACGGTGTACCGGAGCAATGAACAATTTGCCTACTTGCCTTCCATTTCAGCATGTTCAAATATATACACAAGTAGACCCGTCGAATATACTATATAGTCGAAGACTCTTTCATCAAGTCGAATTCGGCTGAATGTTCATGGAAACTGTTTCGTCACGGAAGAGCTCAATGCGTCCGAGAGCGTATCGCAGCTGAATGAGCGAACAATTGGGGGGGGGGGGGGGTTTGGAAGC